>JAHWFP010241606.1:18679-31779 GCA_023313725.1 Lithobius niger
CCATGTTTTAAGATATTTCCATTGGTGAATTACTTGAACCTCCCCCCTCCCAGTACCCCATTCCATAGAGAATTTTAAAGTTCCTCCTTGAGACCCCTGAGGGGATAGGCCACATCTTCTCCCTCACCCCACACAAAGTGATAGATCTCTCTACCTAATACACATGCTAGGTTTCGTATATCCCTCATTAGTTATTCAAAAACTACGAGGGTGACCTAGGACTTTTCACACAGCCTGCATAATTGCTTTAATAAGGACTTTTTCCAGCGTTTCTGAAAAGGTATTTTTAACACTATTTTGCTTTTCATAACCCTTGACTAATTTACCATTTTCTAGCTAAAACCTAACATCCAGCGCATGAAGAGAAAGAGAGGGATTGCACCTTTCAATAACACATGCCTAGCAGTATTGGAAGAACAATTGAGAGCACACAGTCTGTTGATTTGATGCTCAATAATGTCCCCATGAACAAAAAACAAAAAGCTGCCTGCGAAAAATAGCATAATTTATTTGGTTTTGCGGACATTTGCGGAGAAAATTTTCTCCACTGTCTGACTCGCACTAAATAAATTTATAAAATATTTTCACTGAACTGGAGGTTAATTTGTCATATTTTTCAATTTAATTTTTTTATGTTTTTAGTTGGTGAACAACACAATTCAAAAAAGTGAAAGAGGCGATGAAGGGAGAAGTACGTGGTTCTTGCAAAAATTTAACACCTGGCATAAAATTAAGTAACTTGGTTCTACGCTACTGTATAAACTGAGGGAAGCAAGTGTAAATTTGATATTGTTAAGCTACTAAGACAAACTCCATATACGAGAGTCAAACACGCCCCTTGTATTATGTTACACAATGCTAGTATTTATTTGTCATAAATACTGGCCCAGGTTAAATCATGTTTTTTTCCTTTTGAGATTTATGTTCTGGGCTTCATTTTGCCCAATACGCGCAGATTAGCAATTTTAGTAACATGATCTTCCTTGTATGTCAGCCACGAAGCAAATGATCCATTCTTGTCAAACCTTTACTGAATTGGTTAGGGTCGGTATTATTTTATGTCCAGTTGTTGTGTAGGTGGCCCAAAGGTAGTATAAGCACAAAAAAATCAATGCACTTGCCCTTTAAAGCTGACTGATACACTTAAAAATAGGCGATAAAATTAAAGGATTGAAAATCAGTTCACATACCTTTCGTTTTGTCATTGTAATCTTGCTCTTTGCACCAACTGGGAATATATACATTTGACGTGTCATTGGGTCTTCTCCATGATCATGAACGTATACCTAAAACAACTTTATTGTAAAACTACGTCGTATTATATAGTCATAAAAATTAATTGAAACCAATCTTACTTCATAAAGCAAAGTTTAACAATAAAAAATACTAATTCTTAACTGATGGTGAGCACGAAGGGCAGGGTTTTTTCCACTTGGTACGAACTGCTGAAGCCAAAAAAGTGGGAAAAGCCCGAGTGTTGGGGAGTGCCTCTGTCAGCCCTGCTCTTGGCATTCAAGGAAAGGGTGGGAGACGAAATGGCATAGTGATGGGAAGAATGGGGATGGGGAGAAGAGAGCAGGGAGATGATGGGAGGAAAAGGGAAGTATTTAGGACGGAAAATTGCCTGTTGCAGTCAATGTTCATGCCACACCGATCGTAAACTGGGAAACAACCACGGGCAAAACAAAACCCCGGGCGAAGCCAGTTACGACTGCTAGTCATATAATAATATCTAATTATCGAATTCAACAGACTTACTTAACATGCAACCTTATTTGGGAGTCATTAAACACGTTTATAACCATGTTTAGTTCCATACTTGCTTACCGTTGTGCGAGTTTCAGAGGCGCAACGATGATTATGCTTCCGTAATTTGATATTCCAGTGTTGATAATTATTTTGAAGTGTCTTTCTTGAACCTAAACAATAATTTAAAACTAAAGTTTGCACACCGTTGAAAACACATTACTGTATATATAATATTACTGGCGTAATAGACTGTGATTTACTTAACTGCTTCGAAATGTTGTGCAAATGCCTGCTGCAGTCACAATTTCTGAATAAACCAAAGGAACAGAATATTCCTGAAATAAATAAATAATTAAAAAGTACTTATTCTAGAACAAATATTGGTTGCTAGTAATGGTAATAATTTTCCATAGTTCTGTTCACTGAGACATTCATGAAGTGAACCAAGTGTTTCTTTTACGGTACTTGAGCACTCATTATTATTATTATTATTATTATTATTATTATTATTTATGGTATTTATAAGTAAAACTTATGAAGCAACCATAAACGTATTTAATCAAGATGATAATAACATTTTGGAAGTTGAGCTAGAAAGTAGAAATGATGATATGAATATAAGATTGATAGCAATCTACAAAAACCCTAACACTAGTAACAAAGATTTCACAAAAAACTTAAAAGCATTTAAAGAAAATTAATGTGCTTCTGAAATTATTGTATGGGACATAAATATTGATATATTAAGAAATCAAAATGATGTAAAAGACAGGCAAGAGAAACTATTAATTGATAAATATGAAAACACTCAACTGAACAAGGATACGAAAAAAAATTGACTCGCCAACTGGAGAGGAGATCATTTTAAAAAATAGGAAACATGTACTACAAAGTTTTTGTATTGACCACATTTTCACAAAAAAATAATATAGGTGAAAGGGGAGGAGGAACACTTACCGAAAAATTATCGGACCTTAATTTTACAATGTGTTGGATTTGGAATACAGAAAAAAGTAAATTAAGCTCTAAAACTAACATTGAAACATGTGTTAAAAAAATTATAAAGGAAATGACTGAAATTAATTGGTAATATTTAACTCATTATAGGGACCCAAATGAAATCAGCAATCAAATAACAAATAAAATACGTAAGGTGTATGAAAAAAAAAACACAATAAAAGATACGTGTAAAGGCAAAACGTGTAAAACGTGTAAAGGCACAATTGATTTTGGCCGTCTCCGTGCCTCTTTGGCACGTGTGGATTGGGACTCGGAATTATTTGCCAGTTGTCACTCAGTTGACTTGGCTTGGTCGAGGTTTCTGACGATCCTGGAAAGAGAAGTGCGGCTTTCCAGGAGGAGCTCAAAGCGAGTTAAGAGATCGATGAATTCATTACCTAGGAATATTGCAAAGGTTGGAAGAAAAAAATTAAAATTGTGGCGACGCTATAAGACATCTCCTACGTTGGAAAACCAGCAATGTTACATTGCTTGTCGCAATAATTATTCTGACCTTGTGGAGGGTTGGCACTGCTCAAGGGAGGAAAAAACAATTAGAGAAGGAAATCTATCTGCCCTTTTTCGTCTGTATCGTACTAAGACTGGTAACTCGCGAACTTTGCCACCATTTAAGTCGGGTGACGATTTCATCACAGATGATTCTACCAAGGCAGAGCTGCTTAACGACATCTTTGTTTCCAATGCTGTAACTGACAACGGGATTATCCCGTTGGGCCATTTTGCGACCATTCACCCCGACCTTAACTGTAAGCATGTTTCTTTCCCAGTAACCTTGGTACGAAGTGTTATACATGGCCTTAAACCTAGTCACGCAATTGGACCTGATGGCTATTCAGCATTTTTTTATAAGCAAATTGTCATGGAAATTAGCTTGCCACTGTCTTTCATTTTCAATCTCTCTTTCGAGTCTGGCAGGCTCCCAACTGTTTGGAGAACTGCAAATGTGATCCCTATTTTCAAGAAGGGTGATGCAGCTAACCCGTTAAATTACAGACCAATCGCGTTGACTGTTATCCCATGCAAGGTTATGGAATCAATCGTGAAATCCGTTTTGATGAAATATTTGTTAGACAACAGTTTGATCAGTGAAGACCAATTCGGTTTTTTACCGGGAAGATCATCTACTTGCCAACTGCTTGCTTGCATTGACTTATGGACCAGTGCCTTGGACGCTGGTGTAACTACAGATATTATTTATTTTGACTTTTGCAAGGCATTTGAATCAGTGGTCCATTCAAAATTACTTTACAAACTAGGACAGTTTGGAGTAACTGGCGGCCTGCTGAAGTGGATTTCTGCTTTTCTGGCAGGCAGATCTCAGCGAGTGCTGGTCGGTGACTCTTTTTCTAGCCCGTCCATGATAATTAGTGGTGTACCACAAGGGTCAGTTCTTGGACCTTTGCTTTTTGCCATCTATTTAAATGATCTACAGTGTAATACCTCGACTATCCACCAGTTCAAATTTGCCGACGACTTAAAGTTGGGTGTTCATATGGTTGACTCAGTATCAGACTACTCAGCACTGAATGACGCGATTGATTATGTTTCGGAGTGGAGCGATGACTGGCAGCTGCCGCTCTCAATCAGCAAGTGCCGGGCTTTTCATGTGGGTCACCATAACTTTTCTCCACGCTATAGTCTTAAATACCAGCTACTTCCTGAAGTTTTTGAAATTAATGACTTGGGGGTCTGCTTAACCACCAATCTAAAGCCGTCGATCCATTGCAACTTGATTGTCACTAAAGCCTTTCGAAGACTGGCAATTGTTGAACGCTGTTTCACTTCCGGTAATGTTAAAACTAAAGTGTGGGCTTTTAAAGTGTTTGTGAGACCACTCCTGGAGTATGCGTGCCCGGTTTGGTCTCCTACTCTTCTGGGAGATATCGACAGGGTTGAATCGGTCCAACGCAAATTTACTAAAAAACTTCCTGGCATACGGAACCTCTCTTACGACATGAGATTAGCTCGCGTGGGGCTCGAGTCCCTGGAGTTACGTAGGCTTCGAGCTGACCTTCTCTTGACCTTCAAAATTGTTAGAGGTTTTCTGCAAGTGGACATGCCGTTCTTTGACCCTTGCCCTTACTTGGCAACTAGAGGCCACTCGCTTAAATTGGCTACCCAAGCGGGGAGGTTGGATTGTCGACTAAGGTTTTTTGCTGTGAGAGTAATCCATCCATGGAACTCTCTGTCCGAGGAAGCTGTACGGGCACGTTCTGTCGACCATTTTAAATTTTTGTTGACCAAAATTTGTCTTCGCAAATTCTTGAGGAGGCCTGAATTTGTTGCCCAGGTTTAACATTTTAACTTTTAAGACTCGGACTAGTGTAAGTGGTCTACCCCTTCTAGATCCCAACCACTCTGTGGTTAAATTTATTTATTATTATTATTATATAAGTAAGCTTGATAAGAGGAAAGAAAGAGCAAATAAGTGACATGAATGGATAATGATTGAACTTATCGAACGATTGAACCTTTTCTGATTTGGTTCCAAATGCATTTTTATAATTGCAAAATAAAAAGTTTGCAAGCAACAATACTATAATGATTAATTAAATAAATTGAAGGATAATAAAAATACCTTATGGGAAGTAATGGACGAGGTTTAGTGTAAACAAAAGAAAGCAAATATTGATGATTTTTTTAGAGAAACATTCAGATCAGAGACATTCAGTGAAACAGCAAATGGTTTTAATGATAATTTTTTGGCTCAAATACTAAAGTTGAGAGAAAGTGATAAAGAAGAACACAAAGAATACAAACTCGGGAATTATCATAAAAAAATACAAAAAAAAAACAGAAAACTCAAAAAAACACGTGAGTAATACATTGTTCGTAGACACAGCAGAGGAAATTGAGATATTATTAATAATAAATGAATTAAAAAGTACAAGAGCAACAGAGATTGATAAAATTCAGACCAATCATGTAAAACAATCGAAAGTAAATACAGCTAAAGCAATAAAAATATTAATAAATAGCATAATTGAAAAAGACTAAGGCCAGAGAACCTAAAAAAACACAAATAATAGGACCTAGCTCCAAGAAAGAAGTGAAAACAGATAAAAATAACTAGAGACCTATTGCATTACGTACTCTCCATTGTAGACAAAATTTTAGAAAACAATAAAAATTTTTAAATGTAGAAAACAACTAGAATAAAGTTTTAAAAATAAAAGAATAAGGGACTATATAGTAATCACAAAGAATTATTAAAGCAACATTAATAAACAGAGCAACACATACAGTTCTAAGCATTCAAGAATAAAGAAGCCATTGTATACCCTACCCAACCTAGGGTGAATAATGAATATGGGAAAAGGAATAAAAGCTGGTACATCCCTAGCAGTTTCCGCAGGAATTGATGGATTTAATACCACTAACATCACAAAATCTAAAGAAAACTCAGCAATATTTATTTGTAAATTAAATAAATTGTATGATTGAGAAGGAAATATGGCAAGATCGACTGAAGATACAGGTATTAAGACCAATATACAAAAAAAAAGGGTGGGGGAAGAACTAACAAAGATAACTATAGGCCAATATCACTTCTATCAATGATTCATAAAATAACAGAAAAATATTTTTCGAATGAAATCAGAGACTTTTTGGAGAAATTTGGAAAGACATTTACTTCATTTCACTACAATAATCTTAAATGAACTCAAAAAGCCACTGCTTGATTATTTATTAGCAATACAAAATTAAATATGGGAAATTGGGAAAATAGAAATTGAACAATATGATTTAGATGGTTATACAAATAATGATGGACTGGAATTAACTATCCAAAAAAATTTACAAATTGATGAAATAATTGCTATTTATAGAAGACCAGAAACAAATAAATTAAATTTTATAAAAGAATTTTAAAATGTTTTGAAAATAATAACCAAAGAAAATATCATTTTGGTGGGAGATTTAAATATTCATATATTAAATATGAAGAAAATTCAGGGGAAAAACACGATCAAGTAAATGTTTACAAATATGAAAACATGATGGCTAGTATTGGTTTTGAAAAAATAATGGAATCACCAACAAGAGAAGAAATAATAATTAAAAATGGGCAAGTGAATTTCCAAAATTTTGTATTGGCCATATATTTGTTAAATTAAAGAAAAATAACTATAACGTAAATCGAGGTACAATAAAAATCAAAATAGCAGATCATTAATTCACAATATGTTGGATTTCAAAACAAGGATTAAATAAAAAGTTAGATTTAAACGAACAAAGTTATTCTAAAGATGAAACGAAAAAAAAAACGAAATATAACCAAAAAATAATAATACATAATCTACAGCAATATAACTGGGATGAATTAAATTATATAAATTGTCCAAATAAAATGTATGATACAATACAAAAGGTAACAAAAAAAATTATGAAAAAAAACGTAACTGATGATCAAAATAAGAAAGAAAATAAAAATAATAAAAAATATTAAAAAGGGAAAGACTGGATTACTTAAAATGTGTTGGTCCTTGCAAATAAAAACATCAAATGTGGTAATCTTTACAAAACTTAAAAGAAAAGAGCGAAATTGATACTATAAAAAATACAGAAATTTGAAAATAGAAGTTGAGAAAAAATAGCAATATGTAAAAAAAATGTATAAAAAGAAATTAAATGAAGCAGAAAAAGATAATAAAACATTATGGGCAACAATACACAAAATAAATAGAAAATTTAAGAGAAAAGAAAATATTGATATAACATTACTGAAACCATTTGTGGAAACAGAACCAAATAAACTGAGAAATGAATTTAATGAGAATTTTGAAAACCAAGTACCGAAACTGAAAAATAAATTTAAACAAAAAAAAATATCTACAAACAAAGTTAGCATTACAATAAGGTATACGAGCTACAAAGTAAGAAAGGTAAATATCAGAAAGCTTATAAAAACTCAATGTTTATACAGGAACCAAGCATAACAGAAATAATACAAAATATTAATGAATTAAAAATACAAACGCCACAGGAATTGATGGATTTAATACCACTAACGTCACAGAATCTAAAGAAAACTCAGCTATATTTATTTGTAAATTAAATAAATTGTATGATTGAGAAGGAAATATGGCCAGATCAACTGAAGATACAGGTATTAAGACCAATATACAAAAAAAAAGGGGCTGGGGGGAGAACTAACAAAGACAACTATAGGCCAATATCACTTCTATCGATGATTCATGAAATAACAGAAAAATATTTTTCGAATAAAATCAGAGATTTTTTGGAGAAATTTAAATTATTAAACAATATACAGTAAGGATATACAAAGAGCAACGGAACGGCAGATATACTTATACAAGTAAATGATATATTACAAAAGCATGAAGTGAAAAAAAATATATACAGGTACCATATTAAATGATTTACAAAAGCATTTGACACATTTAATCATGGAGGTTCTTTTCTTTGCACCATAATATTTTTTTTTATATTATTATTATTATTTATTATTAGTAAAATCTACTAAGAAAATAAACGCAAATAAATTATTCACATTTCATACACTTTATCCATGATAACCTATCAAAAAAATATGGCACGACTATCAAGAATTAATAAGGCTTGGCTAAAAACGCTCTTACGGCGCAACCACACAGTAGAAGATGCTGTGTATTTCTAGTACCAACAATCGTCAATGAAGTCCTTAAAGAGCTTAGAAAAACCATCACAGTTTGAAATATTTAAAGAAAGACTGCTTGATACCAAGGCACTTTAATAACTCCTATACAATAACTTTAAATTTTAAATTGCATTTTAAACGCCTCTAAATACCACGTTATAAGACTGTAAATAATTTTAGTAATGTAATGTATTTTGTACAATGTTTATTTGTCTGCTGTATGTGTGTATAGTTAATAGTGCACATAAAGCTTGTAGCTCATTTTTCTCGAATTTCCAAGCCATTATTGACATTTACAATAAATAAGTTTCTTGGATGAAGCAGCAGAAAAAGCCTTTAAAGAACTCATAACAGCATTAAGTTGTATTTCATTGTAGGTTTTTATGGTAGTTTTCTTCATAAAAGGCAATCAGGGCAGCCTAAAACTTAGGTTTTATTAAAGTGTGCTTGAATATAATTGAGTTCTGAACATCATAACTACTTGGCCGGTCAATAGATGCTATAATACCGAAGCAAACACTGCAAGTGAATGAATCCAACACCTATCTTTACGAGCGCATCTGGATCGCTCTGCCACCAACCAAGAGATCTACTGTAAAAATGACAAAATTTCAACCGGGTTGTATCAAAACGTGTGAAATTGTCAGTAATAGTGTTTTTTTTTATTATTTGTAATTATTTTCTGCATTCTTCACACTCAAAGAGCTTCCACTATGGTATATCGAAGCAAATGGCTTCGTTCAGCTTCGCTAGTCGTATAGATCGAGATCACTTCCCACTTACTAACCATCAACTTATCTATCCAATGGAAACCCGACTGTTTCAGAAAATATGTGTCAGCTGCTTTGCTATTCCCGTCAAATGAGTTTTGTTTCTATCAAAGTAATGTTTAACCAGACCAACCTGGTTTTGGTTGACATAGTTGTCGAATCGCCCCTATCAAAATGACGAATGCAACAAGGGGTTTTAATTAGTGGTGTACCGATTCCAATACCGATTCCGGTTCCTAGTACGGTTCCGTGGTATCGGAACCGGTACCGGAACCGCTATCTTGGTTGGCCGATACTGACTACCTTTCAAAAATCGGCACAGACCACTAAATCACTTGACATTGTCATCTACTTTCCCTTTTCCAGGGGTATGCGATAATTGGAAAGAATATCTTAGTGATCTTGGAGCAGAAAATTAATTCCACTAGCTTAAATCATCGTAAAACTGAGCTTGACAATAGATCTTGGATGAATAACTAACACATTTTCGCCCGTTTTTTTGGGCCACTTACCTGTTTACACCAACTTTTGGTGAGTAGTTTGCATCATATAACCATAAAATCCCATCTAGAATGGTAATATACTAAGCAGAATACGTTATAGTTGATTCCTGTTTGTTTAAGGATGTCAGGACTTTATTATCACTAAGTTATTTCCTATTTTGCTAAACCCAAGGCTAACGTTTCACGTTTGGCAAACCCACCACCGCCATTTTGTTTCTAAATCGTGCGTTCGATTGGGGTCATCAGTGGATGCACTAAATCCGGGCTGCGAAAATCTTCAAGTGTGCAAAGCTTTGCTAAGACTCTTAAGCATCTGGGCTGCAAAAATCTTCAAGCATGCTCTTGTTTAGCCCAAGTTTTTTTTTTATTTTAATTAAATTTTTTGATTTTATTTTACGTTTAACAAAAAATTAAATTTAATACATCCACAAAACAAAAATTTTAAATCATGTCAGCTTCGTTAGGGGCTTGGTCAATCCAAGAAGCAAAAAAATCTATTTAAAAATGCAGGTCCAGATCAGAATTTAAAAAGTCGTTTCAACTTTCTGGTTGTTTTAAACTACTTTTTTAACTTAAGTTGTTTTTTATTTAATTTTAATTTTTTTAATTTTTTTTATATTTAAATTAGATACATTTGGAACGCTAAAATTTTAAATCATATGATCAGTGCCACTAGAAAATGGTCTTGGCATTAATCCAGGAAGTAAAAATCCTATCTAATAAAATAATCGTTACCGGTACACGTTATTTTAACTATTTTTTCAATTTTAATTTTATTTTCTAGTCAAATTAAATTTTTAATTTTATTTATACAAATTTATATATCAATATTTTCGTTAAAAAAAATGTATGTAAACTTATAAAAATTATCCACAGCAAAACCCTGCACTCCCTGAACACAAATAATTCATTGTGATTAATTTTTTTTCCATTCGCTGTGGCACTGCCAAATGATAATCGGAACCGGTATCGGAATCGGCATCGGAATCGGAATTATGGTATCGGTACACCACTAGTTTTAATAAACACAAACAAGGTTCATTAGATTCTGTGAATAATCCAGTAAACCATTTAATTTCCCTTCGATTGATTTCAAGAATGGCAATAGATATTACATGACGGGGCTGCTACGCGTGGTAAAAACGAATAATAGTTTGTTGAAAATAGCAAAGCGACTAAAACAAAAATAATACAAAAATAAAGATTTCAGGACGAAGATGTAACTTTATTTTAGGATGGAGTGCTGATATACTATGTTGCCCCATTTGTGATATATTGCGTGTAAACCACCCTGTACCCAATTTTGACCCTTTTAAAAATCGGAAATTTCAAAACTGAACTGTTGTCAAGTCAAGCATTAATCTTCACGTTTTTTTACTTTACATTTACACTGAACACCTTCCATCAATTCTTCTTACATGTGTATAATAAACTTCTCAGGCTTACCCTTACCCCAGAAATCTCATTCGCAGATTCCAAAGCTGACGTCACATTTGAATTCTTCCATATCTCTTCAGTGCTGACACCATTCGTTTTATTCATCAACATCTCGATAATGAACCAATGACAAGGAATATTGTATTTGTCAATCAAGTTATGCATGCCTTCAGTCTCTTGAAAGCAAACGGTTATATCAGGGAATGTTTGAATGCTTTCTCGAGTGATGAAGACATTGACGGCCACTGGAAACGTTAAGTAGTATGCAATTCTGTCGCCTGTCTGGTAAATAAATACAGTCAAGCAGACGATAAAGGCAAATATCCAAGCTCCTCTCACAACCAAGTGTTGATCTTTGTTGATTAATATTCTGGCAGTCGGACAACAATTTGATTCTTTCTGCCGCTTTAAAAGTGACTGAACCATACGTCGAAAGCGAATTGTGAGAAAGTCAGGCGCTTTTCCTGGCATTCTGGGAGCTCAACAATACAGTTTCTGTTATCGAACTGAAAAACTGAAAAGAACAAGTTATTTTCATTAATTCATGAAGTATTGTTTTATCAACCAACACTAATCTAATTAAATTCATTTAATTTAATTCAATTAATCTAATTAAATCCAACAGAATTCATGACACTCAATATCAACGAACTAATCGTTTTCCCTTCCAACTTCCACATTGTCTCCAATAAGCAAATGCCAGGAAACAACTCTAAACTAACATGGAAAGAAATCTGAGACCATAAAATGCAATAACTTTTTCAGGAAGTCGCATATATAATGCATTTACTAAATAATAGCCTATAAGTAAAAACGAATTTTATATTTTACGTTAAGTTATAAGAACAGCAAAACAATATTGTTTACTACACATTAATATTACATTATAAAGCAAAATCTAGACACACGCTAGTGTGTCGCAGCCAAGTAACAGTAGATCATCCCATTGTAGACATCCGATTGTTAAAAATTGATTGTTAGTAATAAAAAGGCGGCTCACTAGCAGACATGTGTCTGTTAACTGTAAGCAACTGAAAGCATATTTTGGCATGTTGAAGATAAATCCCAATGCGACAGAAATGTTTCAAATTGTGGAAAATGTAAGGGGAAGGGTCAGAGATTAAGAAAAACTAAAATTTAAAGGATGAGTGTCCACCAATCATAGAGAAAAAGATGAGTCAATAACGTAGTTTTTATGTTACTGTCTAGCTGCTAGCTAGCTGACTAGCTAATAAGATTTTTCCCATGTTAAATCCCATAGACTTTTTGCTCATGGCTAGCGCAAAATTGCGAAGGCCTACATACCTGAATTTTTGCACACGGATGCATAGTGATCTGAGGATGGTCCGTTTGTTGGTTTGGGGGTTGTAGGGGTGAGGACAAATGCGCGGGAGGGTTTTGAAATTTGCCAAAGGCGAATTTAAATTTCGTTTCTTTTCCAAGTTGCAACCAAAGATTTTAAGCAACAATGGCTTGAACAATCAAGACTGGTCCTTAGATTTATTGTAAAAGCCTGGACGAACTAAAAACTGAACTGTAACGAAGGACAAAATAAAGAAACATTAATGTTGCCGTGGATTGCGTAAGAATAAAGGGATGCACGTTAGATGATGGTTACGCAACAATACGAGCATACACGAGCTAATGGTTTTTTTTTTGTTAATAACCAAAAAAAAAATGCTTCGCGTTCTGCTGTTTTAGTAACAACGACCTTCGGGGGTTTCTGCATGACTAAATGTGAACGAAATCTTGAAAAATTAAGGGGTAGTTGCAGGGATAAACAAAACAACTGAAGGGGATGCGCTGATTGAGTGAGCGAAGCGAACGAAATCAGCGATTGTTAGTCAGTGTTTGCAAAAATGAGACTGAAGCATCCTAAACAGACGGTGTAACCTTATGTACGTTCACAGTCCTATGAAAGTTGTGATATCTACCCAAAACCAAAACTGGTAGAAAAACCCGCCAAGTTTCCAAAAACGG
>JAHWFP010241607.1:0-12419 GCA_023313725.1 Lithobius niger
CCCCCAATATTTTTTATTTGTTTTCGATTCCCTCCGATTCCCTATTGATGGAGAAGGCCTGTAATAAAAAAAAATTTAAAAAATCGACATTAAAAAAATGGCATCAAATAACAAAACCATGATCGCGCACAGACAAGCCTTGGTGCGGTCTGTAGATAGCCACAAGGCACACCGACTCCGGGAAAATGTACGCTACAATCAAGCTTCTCGCGAGCCACGCCCAGTTTACAAATCGCGTACGGAGTATAATTACGATAAGATCATAGCTCGTGATCGATCACTTCGTGGAATAACAATAAATCCCTCCCACACGGGATAGTTAATCATGGCGGCAAATAACTTCAAAGCACCGCATACGGGGAACAATTAATGAACCCGAAAGCAACAATGAAATGATTGACATGCGTAGAGGCCCCATTTGGCAATAAGGGCCCAAGCTGTCAGATTGTTACTATATTTAGCATTTCAATAATAAATCAATACTACAATGGATCGATCATGGCCGATAACGCCACAGTATTTAAACCGAACCTCGGAATGCATGTTATCAGTCGATCATCAGCCGCTCAACAGTTGTTTAACTAGTTCACGCCAGTCAAATTCCAGAGGTCCCGATTCAAAGTACGCCAGACCAACAGCCGTGCCGCAGTTGGCGACGGGGCTTCGCCGCCCAGCTATAGCTGAGTGCCGATAGCCTTACTCAAGCTTCTATAATAGAGCTAAGTATTCTGATTCAATAGCAATAGCTTTGATTGTTTAGCTTAACTAGTAACAATACGTACGCTACTAAATTAACCCGAGATTCCTTAATTTAACTTAGAGAATATAATAATGATTAGGTTTACCGCTCGACTTAATCCGTAATGCCATTCGTTCGACTCATTACCGAATAACTGTAATCGATACATCAATCATAACAATCTGTCATTGATTTAATTGGCCATATTGTGGGGTCAATATTGTGTACGCCGGAGTGTCGATTAAAAGCCCAGTATTAGACAAATGATTGCTTATTATTTAGCCTACCTATTTCATACATAATTAGTGTTTTATACAATTGATTGCCCTTATGCCATCCTAGATAATAATGTTTATTCTGGTCAAATGGTCACTGGAATAGAACATTACTTAATGTAGAGATGGCAGCACCTAGCAAACTTGTGCTTGCTTCTATGTCAATGGTTGGTTTTAGTCGCCTTTTTTGGTCTGACCTGAAATGGCCTTTACTGTAAGTGGCTTTGCTCAAACGCAGAACGAAATAGGATGCAACTAATTAAAAGTTGATTTCAAGTTGTGATATTAATAATTAAAACAACTGAAATCTTGAAACGAGCTACACATTTTCATGAATTATTATAAGAGATGCATGGCGAAAGGTGGGAAAATCACGATTTTTAACTGGATTTTCATGTGATTTGTATCACTGCTGCTGCTTAGTTCGGTAGGTGAACGTTTAGGCTTCTTGATTTACAGGCTTTTTTTTTGTTTTAAAGTGCAAAATAACTCTCGTACAAACCGCAGGCCCGATTTTTAATTTATTTATTAATTTTGCGTTATATTATGTAGTCGCTTATAAATGGGGACAAAAATAATGAAAAGTGCCAATATTTCATGTAAGGGGTGCTTCTAACTGGGGAAATACGGTAGTTGCTTAATAGTTTAGTTATTTGGGGCCAAACTGAGTAAAAGGATTCACTATTTTCACCTTACGATAGTCTATTTTCACAAACGTTTTGCCTCCAGCAAGGAAACATCCCTCCCCAAAGCCAGTTCGTCATCATTCATTCAATAAAGGTTCAAAATGTTGACCTGTGACCACCCCCTCCCGACTCAGTCTTCAATAGCTGGGTAAATGCCTGAAATTATGGCATAATAGTAATATTTTTTTTATTTATCAACTAAACCCACTAAAGCCAGTTGCCTTCCTTTCTTCCATTACGGCAAAAAATAAAAAAATTACTGGTTTAAAGGGAGTTAAACAACGAAATTGATCATGCAGGTGGTTTTATTTTTTGTTTTGTATCATGCTGTCTGCCAGTAGCAAAACAAGAGTATGGAGTGCAACCTTAAATCGTGATTGCTGTTGTGGCATGCATAATATTGGAATTGACTTCATACCATAGAACTTTTTTACTAAATCCAGGGTAGAAAAATGTATAGGCAGTGCCACTCTTTCTCTGACAACAGCAAACATTTGGGTGAAACTAGTACCTGCTTTCAGCGATTTACCGCCAGAGGGCACTGCCGTCAAGTAACAGGAAGCGCAAAGCATCATGGGGATCAAAACTCTTTTACCATGGGGATCAAAGCATCATGGGGATCGGTATTTTAAGCGATTAATTTTGTATTCTTATCGTGATCAATTTGCTTTAGCATCACTAAAACAAATTGATCATGATAAGAATACAAAATTAATCGCTTAAAATAAATCATAAGTCAGATTAGGGCATTAACATAATTTTTAAGAAAGATCAGAACTGGCTGATCAAGTTTTATTTTTTAAACCCAACACTCAATTTTAAAATGGATTGTTGTTATGAGTGGAGCTGAGTATAACGCATGGTTTTGTGTTCCGAGAACGTCTGAAAAGCGAGCTCATCGGCCGTTCACGCTGAAGCTTCTTCCGTGGTTTACGTTTATTGTAACGAACTATATACTGTTTGAATCGAACACAGATAAGTTCTTTAATTTCCGCAAGTATTGTCGCTATTACCATGGCAATGATGCTTCCATTTTTTTATTTCAAGTTTCGTCTTCTACGAGAACCTGACAAGTGCTGCCTTTTGGCGCCGTTGGTGGAAGCAGGTATTATTTTATAACAGTTTTCAGAAAAGCGTCACTACCTACTAATCTACCCTGGCTAACTCGCACGATGGAAAAGATTTTACTGATCTCTACATTCTCCATCTGGATGACGAAATCATCATCGCATAACGTGGCGTGTCTGCTAAATTTTGTTATGCAGATGAACCGATAAAAAGGCGTCACGCGCTAGGGTTTTAGTGAAGTGCGTGTTCTCGTTAAACAAGGCATTTTTGTTCTTTGCCCTTACTTTACACATCAACAACATACTACGAAGTTAGAGGAAGAGTTATGACTTGGACTTTTGTTATCTTGAATTATTATAACCCTACAAAATGTGCACAATAGGTCGTGTACGATTTAGGACTTTTTTTTCATTTTAAAGTCGCATCTGTACATTGATCAGTGGTGGAATTCGAATTTGCGTCAACTTGGGAAGGGAGCCACAACTCTGACCACTCAGCTACTCCTGCTCACTATGTTCGGGAACCTGAGAAGCCTTCATTGTGCGTGGAATTTTAAAATTATTTCGTGCTCAGTCTAGGGCTAAAACGTATCTACAGAACAAAAAATAACATTTTGCCGGCCCCCCAGCCAGACCGGCTAAAAATGGTTTCTTTTTTCCTAAAACATACTTAACCTGATAATTTTAGCATTACATTCCTCGAATGTGATGTTCCCCTGGAGGTTTCTTCCGGTGCGCAGATGCCTGCTTGCATATCCCACTGCGCATGCGCGGCGCGGTCCTCCCTTATAAAAGCGAGAGCGTGGACGCTTTCACCATTCATTTTACTCTCAATATGTCAGGCGGTGACTCGAGAGGGGAGGTAGGGCGGGAGTTAGGTTAAGTATGTTTTAGGCAAACAGAAACCATTTTTAGCCGGCCTGGCTGGGGGACGGCAAAATGTTCTTTCTTTATTGCCAAAACATATTAACCTAATAATTTTAGCATTATCAGTTGACCTCGTCAAAATTGTTGGCGGGCACCGCCTTGACAGACGCCCCGGGATGCAAGCAATCACCCCGTTAATAATGCAATAATGCAACGTAAATGCAACAGCAACAGCTTCACACCAACTTTCACAGAGTTCTGGTAAAAGGTCAAAGTTGACCTTGACATTTGATGACATATGAACCACCAGAGGTAACGTTGTTAACAGTGAAATTATCCGAACGTGTTGCGTAACAAGGACGGAGTGAGATTTATTTTTTTGGTAAATGAATCCTAGCATGAGTGACACTATGGCGGCAATTTCCAAATGTGGGAGATCGGGCTGCAGCAAAACTGTTAGAAACGGGATCACATGTGACATTTGTGCTATGTGGTACCATGTTAGTTGTGCTGGTATTCACAAAGAAGTGTTTTCCTTTTTAAAATCATCTAGTTATTGCAAATGGAGATGCAATAACTGCGATTTTGCAGACTTTGACGTATCACACGAAAATACTGACACTAGAGGGAGCCACAGACTGGGCAGACGAGGCCTGAGCAACACACAAGCAATCTTGACACAACGCCTCGACGATTCGGACGAAGATGTTGACACTAGTGGGAACCACTGTATGGTTAGCGATAAGCGATTTTCTAGATTGCCGAACAACGTGCCGGGCCAGCTTAATGTTGAAAAAGCACCATGTTTGACAAACACGGATGCGACAATATTCATTAATAAAGTGAAAATGATCTGGGGGCATACATGGCCAAATTGAAATCTGAAATGGAAGCTGCGTTAACTGAATTTAGACGTGCTATGGCACTAATAAAAAACCAGGTGACACAATTGCAGAAAAATGCACAGTGCTCAATAAGTACGGGCTGCCATCAGCAACAAAACATTTCTTACGTAGGTCACCAAAAAAACCACACAGAGAGCGTGGGCAGTCTAGGGAATGCTCAGCAACAATAATGGGATAGCTTTAAAGATGAACAACAGGAGATTTATAGGAGACAATTGAATCTAGTAATCCGGGGCATTCCTGAAGCACAAAGCCCATATGAAGATGACTGGGTAAATGAGGATGTCTCTAAGCTTGGGGACATTTTTGGTGAGTTATTGGGCTACAATATTAGGTGGTTGGCATCACAACGTTTAGGGAACTACACAGAGGGCCTGGCACGGCCAATGGTGGTGACACTCGCCGACCTCGACAGTAAGCGAGCCATACTTATGGAGGCCAGAGCTTTAAGGATGAAGGAGGGCTGGCTGTCCCTAGTATATATCAGTCCAGATCTCACAAGACAGCAACGGGAGCTCAGTTGGAGGCTAAGAAACCAAGTACGTGAGCGTAAAGAACAGGGTGAGGATGTCGTGATAAAGAACTGGACTGTCATCGCCAGGCCACGGCTGGACAGGGAAAGAAATGTCAACAGCACACATAGCCAAAAAGAATCACAAGGTGAGAGTGGAGCTATAGTTACCACATCGAACATTGCAACACCCGCATTTACAGAAAACCAAGAGGACTCGGTGCACAAACCAAAGCAGCATGAGGTGACCGAGAGTGAGCTGCAGCAACAGACTGATAACAATTCCACAACAGAACACTTGCACAAAAACGGAATGTAAACCATACCTCCAGTACACCCTGTAACCTTACCATTGTCTATACAAATGCGCAATCATTGCTTAACAAGTACACAGAAACGATCGCAATTCTTACTATACATGCTCCAGATCTACTAATTGTTACAGAAACATGGTTTTCCAAGAACATTATTGTTCCAGTGTATCCTGGCTACGATCTTGTGGCACGCCAAGACAAAACTTCACATCATATTGGAGGAACGGCCATCTTCGCAAAAACTTCCTTGCCAGTCTCTCTGCTGGAAGAAGACGGTGATTTTGAAAGCTCAGCTTAGATCTCCTTCCGGCTAGGTATACACAATTTCTGCCTGGGATCGGTGTATAGGTCTCCCAACTCTACATCGAACAACAATGCACAGTTGTTGAAGAAGCTGGGAACCATTCCAAAGAAGAATGTTATTGTGGTGGGGGACTTCAACTACAGATTTATTGATTGGGACCTTCTAACATCAGATGCAGATGGAGAGCCATTTTTAGAACTCGTATTAGCCAAAGGCCTGAATCAAATGGTTCTCAAACCGACGCGTGGTGACTCTATATTGGATTTGGTGTTGACAACGGACCCCGATTTAATTGAAACGGTGGAGCACATTGGTAAGCTTGGTAAGAGTGACCATGATATCCTACTGATTCGAACATCTATTTCTGCAAATGAAGGCCGTAAGGATAGGATTCGGCATAACTTTTCCAACAAGCTCTTGCCAAATGTGTATGTACCACACAAAACTATTGAGCTGACATGGGGCAACTTTGTACACAACATCACTGATTTTTTGGATTCGTGCAAGTACTCTAGTACTATTACTCGACCTAGTCGCCCTAAGTGGATGTCAGTAACTTGCTACAAAGACATTGGGAATCGGGATCGCTTATGGTCCAAATATCGCAAAACTGGTGATTTACATTTTCTGGTAAGGCATAATACAATCAATCTCAGTCTCAAAGGTCGAATTAAGATTGAAAAGCAGAATTACGAGCAGAACTTGGCAATTAGGGCCAAGGGGGATGCTAAAACCTTCTTTCAGTATGCTAAGAGCTGTCAGAAAGGCAGGCCAGCAGTGGGTCCCCTCTTAAACAACAAAGGTGACAGGACTTCAGCACCACAGGAAATGGCAAACATACTGAGTGAAACATTCAGAAAAAACTTTTCCTCGGTCCATATTACCACTAGTAATATGCCACCCGTCAAACCATGGTCTGTTTGTATTCCTCCCTTAGTATTTGACAAAGATAACTTGACAAGAGCATTTAGCAAGATAAGGAAGCAGTCAGCAACTGGCCCAGATGGTATACCAGCCGAATTCCTCCTGGAGTTTCAGGCACAACTCACACCAGATCTGATTGTATTGTTCGGTAGTTTCTTGGACTGTTCCTTTATTCCACCAGAGTGGCGGACCGCTTTTATCTCTCCCATCTTTAAGAAGGGAACCAAGAGAGACCCAAATAACTATCGCCTTGTTAGTGTTACATCTCACGTGTGGGCAAGATCTTCGAGTCAGTGTTGTCTGAACACATCCTTAATTTAGTCAATAATCAGGATTTACTTGATCACAACCAACATGGCTTTAGGACTGGTTATTCAACTACATCCAATTTACTTGCATTTTACTCTGGTGTGTTCGAAGCTTTGGATGAGGGAATCCCGGTTGATGCTATATTCATGGACTGTGTTAAAGCATTCGACCGAGTTCCACATGCCCTCCTTATCCACAAGCTATCTATGTTCGGTATTACTGGTCTATTCTCCAATGGATTGACGGCTGGTTAAGGGATCGGGCCCAGGCGGTGGTCATTGAAGGGAACCGATTAGCTGAAGTATGTGTAAGCAGCGGAACTATCCAAGGTTCAGTGTTAGGTCCATTATTGTTCTTGCTTTACTTTAACAATTTCGGGAATGATGTCGTAAGCCTGGTGAAAAAATTTGCTGATGACACGAAGATGCAAGCAGTCGCGAATGACCTCCATACCAGACAGCAAATTCAGGGGGACCTCGACAAGATGTACAATTGGTGTACCACGTGGAAAATGGAAATGCACCCAGAAAAATCGGGAGTCATGCACCTAGGTTTTTACAATACAGGCATGCCTTACATGTGGGGTACTAAACCCTTGTCTAAACTTTTACATGTGATGGACCTCGGGGTTCTTGTGGATGACAAGCTGCAGTTCACTGCACATGTGGCAAGAACTGTTGGTAAAGCTAATGCTGTCTCAGCGATCATTGCAAAGACAATTTCGTCTAGGCAGAAGGGGGTCTTTCTCAAACTTTATCTGGCTTTGGTTCGTCCCATCCTAGAATATGCAATCGAACTTTGGAGGCCATATCATATTAAGCATCTTCGAGCACTGGAACGGATTCAACGCCGTGTCACCAAGAAGATTGTTGGTTGTTGGAATCTGTCGTATGAACAACGGCTGCGTAAACTCAAGATTCCATCTTTGTGTTGGAGGTACTCGAGAGGTGGTGCTATTACTCTCTTCAAGATTCTTTGTATGGGTTTTGGAGGAGAGTACCTCAAGTCAAGATTTAGGCTGTGTACTGTTACAGCTACTAGGGGCCACTCCAAGAAACTGGAACACTCTTATCATGCTCACGAGTGGGCACGACAAACTTTTTTTGCGAGAGTGGTTTCCATCTGGAACAGTTTACCAGAATTTGTGGTCATGTCATCGAGTGTGAACAATTTTAAGAACAACTTTGACACTCATTTTAAGAGCTGTGAGGAGTTTACACTTCTTCTATAACTAGGGGCTGTGCCGTTTTCTGCGGAGGCTTCTCTCTTTTTTGTTTTGTTTTGCTTCTTGTGTGTGGTGTGTGGTTATGTAATGCCCATTTGGGGCGAGTTAACCAGATTAAAGTTAAAGTTAAAAGCAGGTTGTCCTCCATCATCAGAACAAGTGATGAACCTCGAAATTTGTCTCTTGCCCTCTTCTCCGGTTGGCTTGCTTCTGTCATGAATGGCTAGCTTCCATCGTGGTTGGCTTGCTTCTGCTTCGTTCGAGTGCTTAAGGGGGATTGACTACACTCCAGGCTGCAACAATGAGTCCAAGCCGGTGTAGTCCTTTTTCTTCCTCGACATTTTCCACGGGTTGTGTGAGGTGGAGATTGACGGGTACCCTCAAGATGCTGGAGAGAGGATCACCTCGGTCGGAAGGCTTTGTCTTGGGTAAACGATGTGGAGATTGCCTTGATTGTTATGAGTTATTAAGTTGGTGATTCAATTCCTGTGTGGTCCCGTTGTTGCGGAGATTTCGACAGGTTGCAAGTCAGTGAGGAGAAGAAGTTGGTTCCTTTCTTCTCGCCAGTTTTTTTTTTTTTTGAGTTGCATTATGTCGATCTGGTTCATCTCTGAGAATTTTTTATGAAGAAATGTTGGGGTCTTAGGTTGAGAGAGTTGTCTGCGAAAATTGTGTGGTGTTTCCATCAGAATAATTGGACAATGGAAGGACCCAGGTGTTTGTTGCACGAATAGATGGTAGTCATTTGTACTCAACCGAAGGGAGTTAGCAGAATTGCGGTGGTCTTTGAATAATTTGAAGAAACCTTGGTTGTTTTTAAGACAAGGCATTGGGTTTTCCTCGGAGCCAAATGGCCGAAGGAGTTGGATGAGTGAAGGGCGCCGTCGGCCGAAGGGCTGGTCGCCGAAGGAGGCTGGATTCATGGGACGAAAGGGAGCCGTGGTGTGTTAGCTACGAAGGGAAGGCTTGAACGGAAGAGCTCGGCCGGGAACTACCTGTGGGTTGAAGGGCCTGGATAACAGGAGTTTTGGTGATAACGGACTTGACGGTCAGATTGCCGAGGGGGGCTAGTTTGTGTAGTGATCTTGTGAGACATCAGGAAAGGGGCCATGGTGGTGGCTGTGAAGGGGTTCCAAGACAAGGGATTCTGTGATTGGTGGCGAGTTCCATGGGGGGGGGGTGAGAGAGAGAGAAGAAAGGTTAGTTGTGTCGGCCGAAAATCAAATGTGATGGCCCGAAAGAACATCCGGTTTGTGGAGCCAATTCATGCCAGGCCGGGAAGAAGTGGCGGAGTCTGTGCCGACCAGAAGGCAGAAAAGGCGGGAGGCGTCATTGTTGGTTTTGCGAAAGGAGCTCCTGCCTCCTGGCGGGGAGTAACGGCTTTGGCGGACGGGAGTTGCGGCTCGCTTCTGCTGGTTCCTTTGGCCGGAGTGGGAGTGAGATGGGTCGGACCGAAAGGTTTGTACGTTTCTTGGCTTGCATTCTCATTCGTGCGGACAGAAGACGGTGTAGATGCGGTCTTGTTCCGGTCGGCCGGTGTAGATGCGGCCTTGGTCCGGTCGGCCGGTGAAGGGTGGGAGTTGGATTGTGTGTTGTAATGAGAGGGGCGGTTGGACGAAAGGTTTGTTTTGCGGTTTTAGTTTCCTTGATATGTCCAAGTGTGGGGCAAGAGTCGAGATGAAACCACGGAAAGGGTGTCAGACTTATGAATTATTGGTTGGTTGCGGAGACGGCGCTGAGTGGAGATGTTAAGGTTGTTGTCGGATGAAAAGGCTAACTCTCGAAGGAGGATAGTGTGTTAAGAAGGGCTCTGGTTACCCAGTTTAAGAATGTAGGATGTCAGGCTTGCTTTCTGGAAGAGCTGTGAGATTAGGGGCGAAAGGTTGCGTATCTCTTCTGGGCTTACGTTCGCGGAGAGTTTCTCGCACAAGGCGTTGGCGATCCTCGATGAAGGGTGGGTCTAAGCAGATTTTTTTGTGCTGGCGACAAGACGAAACAGAAGGGGGAGGGCATCCCTCCTATGGAATCCACAGGCGTGTGAAGGGAAGGTTTGACACCGAAGGGAATCCACCAGTGGGAAGATACCGAAGGGAGACACCGAAGGGAAAGCACCGGAGTCTGCGTTGAGCAGGGTGGAGATTTAGTTAAGGGTGGAACTTGCAGGGTCGAACGTGAAATGATGATGGGCGCTGGCCCGGCGAAGGGATGGGCCTGAGTGGCTGAGCATGGTCGAGATGGAAATTGCCGAGCGGCGTCGGGCGGGACGTGAGATCATGACACGGTGGGAGCAAGACAGGTGACGGTCACCACCAGCTGAAGGGAGTTCATGGTGACGGACGTACGCGGCCGAAGGGCGAAGGGAGCCACAGCATTCCCTGTGTGTCGTGTAGTGGTGGGGCGGGTCACTGAATGCGTTGTCGCCAAAGGATGGAGGACCCAAGGAGCCGAAGGTAGGTGGGTCCGGCCGAAGGTGGTGTGTTCGGTCCTGATGATGAACTCGATGGGAGGCCATGATTCCAACCGAAAGGCAGGGGTGAAGCACCAGCCAGGACTAAGGGAAGGTGGAGCGGTCCCGAGAAGGGGCCCACCATGTTTTCGGACAAAGGAGAACAACCGGCAGAGATATGAGTGGCCGTCTGGCTGGCAGCTTGAGACCAAGAGATGGCAGGCTCACATAGTCGTCTTTCGTATAGGGAGTACTGTGCATGCGCATGTGTGGTTGGATCGCTGAGGCGACCATTGAGCAGCTTCTTTGAGGCTGTTATGTTAACTTTATAGGTGTTGATATTTCGCATTGAAATATGGACGATTGGTTTTTGATGAGACGAACATCAGTGTGGACGGCTATTGTTGTCTATTTTACACGAGGCTTGAATCCAGTCATGATGCAATGCGTGATAGAGAAGTGTGCATCACTGGTGGCGGTGGCAGAACTGTACAGAAGACCGGGTGCGACTAGGTAGTCGCTGTAGCAGCTTGTTCCCGTTCCCGACTTGGTTCTTCCCTCAAAACGCGGGTTTAGCCACGAATGAGACGAGCAGCAACTGTTGTCTTGACTTCCACTCGAGACATGGGGTGTTCATGGGCGAAACAAGCAGCAAGCGAAGTCGATGGCTGCTGGCGTGATATTTACCTCAAAACGTGAGTTTAATCACGAATGAGGCGGGCACCAGTGTGGACGGCAACTGTAGACTTGATTTTCGTTCGAAACGTGGGGTTAGCCACGGTCGAACCATCAGCAAGAGGTCGAGACGTCTTCCGACCGGACTCTTCACTCAGTACGTAGGTTTTTTTTTATTTTTTTTTATTTAGCCACGCTGAAACGAGTAGCAGTTTGGACAGCAGCTGGTGACTTGAATTTCATTCGAAACGTGGGATCAGCCAAGGACGAGACAAATACCGTAAATCCCTAATAAACGCCCTGGCTTTGTTAACGCCCACCCCCCAAAAATGCCTTAAGGTCAGAAATCGTATAGTAGCTTTATTAATGTAAACGTGGACCGCCGAAAAACGCTCGTTTTTCCAATCAAGCAAATTTTTTTTCTTTGAGCGCCCTAATGCCTCGATTGTGCAAATCTCGCCGTTTTTTTAATGATGGACTAAATCGGTCAAACTCTTCGACATTTAATAGCCATCCATAATACCTACCTCTTGGGAAGCCTAAATTCAACATTTCAATCTAGAAGATCCACAATCAACAGTTAAAAACCGTCTAAAACCAACCGCAGCGCTCCTTCATCATGGCCGCCATTACTGAAGACTTGTTCCAATGTATTTTGATTTTATCCTTCTTAGTTTTAGGGCAAAAAGCCCACTTACACTAGCTTAGTTGTATTTTAGGAGGGGCTTCCTCTACGAAGGTACTTAACCTCACATACATGTACAGACAACAATTTCCAGTGTGATATTTTTTATTGTGTTTGTCGGCCGCAATCCTTATGAAAAATTTCCACAACGATCGATTTTGTCTTTCAACTTTAAAGTTGAACTTCCAAATTAACTTCATGCGTTATAGCATTCAACTGAGCTAGTTTATTTAACCATATTTATACTTTTATAATAATCTTTTACCCCCAGAAACGCTACCATTTGTCCGAAGTAATTAAACATCGGTATTCTACCGGACACGAATTTTACTGTATATATGTTTGTTTTAGTTCTCCTCTAAACCCGACTGAGACCTTCTCCTTCTGAATGTTGCCACTAGCTTGTTCTTCTATTAAAACCAAAAGATATTTATAAAAGATCTGTTCCCAAAGCAATCCGAAAGTCAAACTGTGCATAAAAATCCGA
>JAHWFP010241607.1:12519-23743 GCA_023313725.1 Lithobius niger
ACTAGTTGTGGTGTATAACACTTCAGTTTTCAGTTAAAGCTTATTTATTTTAATAGTAATGCTTTATGCAAACCCAAACCCAAGTATTAAGCTTTAACCAGAGCCTACTCACGTTGCAAACATGTAAATATTTATTCAATAGTCAATATTTCAAAGTAAAGGCCTATTTCCCAAAGTTCACTTGAGTAAAACTCAAACAGGCCTATCTTTACATGTCCTTACTCCTTCAAACGGCTCTGCACCCAGTCCCTTTGTTCAACCGACTTCTCCCACTTTCCATTGTTCTCTTGGCCCTCCACCAATCAGACCCCCGCAGCTACCTCGACGTCCGCGCTTTCCCCCCTCTCCAGCATAAAAACCCCCCAGCTCAAAGCATCCACAGCACAGCACAGCTCACAGATCTCTCAAGCTAGAAGGGTCACACCAGTCGGGAGTGGAGACGCCATGTCCGTGGGATGCCATGCCGGGCAGAATGGTAGTGGTTCGTATGTTGTAGTTTAGCTTTTTAAAAGTTTAGTTTAGGACCCCCACATTCTAAATTTTAGTTTAAATGTAAACTGAAACTCTCTAGCTTAGAGAAAATTATGGTGGTGACGCCTGTAGCAGCATCTTAGGTTCTCTCACCCCATAACGTCAGAGTGGTTCTCTTACTAAAAACCAACTTTTCCAGTTTATTTTAAATGGATTTTTAACTTAAACTAAATGACGGTTTGATCTTTGTGGAAGTCAAAGGAAACATACTAATGCCAAGGTGTAAAATTGCTGGGCTTTTTATTTCAGATGGCTGTGTAGTCTTGCGGGTGTCTCCGGGAGCACCTAGTATTACGTTTTCTAATGTGAAAATTTAACCTTTATTCAAACACAAGCGTAGTTTGTCTGAATTGTGAATTTCTTGTTGTAAATTCGAACTTGTTGCTTTTAAATCATTGGTATTCAAAAGCTTTTAGAAGCAAACTATAATGTAAAGTGTCTTTTTCATTCTGTTGCATAAATAAAACCAGGAGTTTTAAGCTTCAGTCGTTTGCTAGATTGATTAATTGTCTTTTAGCGTAAAATATAAATATGTAGCCCATCATTAAATTTTAGCTAGTTAAACAGTTAAATCAACCGTTGGTGGCAGTGATTACCAACAGTATTAAGGTTAGGTCCCTTTAATTAGGACCGGCGCTCCATCCCCCATGCTGGGACTGTAGCCCAAAGTTGTGCTTATGCCGTAAAAGTCGTCGTAAACACCATAGAACCTTAGACTGAAACTCCATGTACACCAGGGAAACCAGGGGCGTTACAAGCACCTAAGTCGTCGTAGGCTCCCCCCTTACATTAACCCCCCCCCCCCCCTCCCAAATTTTTTTTTAGGCAATCGTGAAATTGACTAAAACCTTCAAACGTTTAAATAAATCAACGTATTATCCCTTTAAATCTTGGTTGTTCTGCAGCAAAATTAAAGTAAAGATTCATAAATTTTACGAAATCAACATTTATTTCAACACGATTCACGGGAGCATTTGTAATTGCATAAAAGTCGGCAATATTAGGCCTATGCGATCGATCATTGATGTGCGTAATATGGATTCAGTCTAGTGAAAACGCTATACCTGTTTCTCATTTATTCTCAAATTTAGTTTATTAAACCGTCCTCCTTCCAATATCTAACATAATTCAAAGTTAAAACTAATTTTTAACCATCACAAAACTTTCAAAACAGACACGCGATTCACGACCGGAAAACGCCAACCGGAGTAACGTCATAACGGATGCGGTAGACCGGATGTTTCAAGCCCTTATGCAGTCTTGACGCGTCCACCACTTCGTGTCCATTACTGGGGCTCCACGGGTCCAGACCTACGCGTCTATTTCCGCCGGAACTTCCGTCTTGGACGACAATATATAACTCTATGGTGATAAATGTCAACACACGCGTTTTCCAGTGACGAATCACGTTGTCTGTTTTGGAGGTTTGTGTGTTTGAAGGTTAAAAATTAGTTTTTTAACTTTGAATTATGTTAGATATTAGAAGGAGGACGATCTAATAAACTAAATTTGACAATAAAAGGGAAAAGGTAAAGCGTTTTCAATAGACGGAATCCATATTACCCTTGATATTACGCACATCAATGATCAATCGCGTAGGCCTAATATTGCCGACTTTTCCGTGATTACAAATGCTCCCGTGAAGTGTTGGATTAAATGTTGATTTCGTTAAATTTATGAATATTTTCGTTAATTTTGCTGCAGAACAACCAAAATTTAAAGGGATAAAATGTTGATTTCGGTAATCTTTTAATCAATTTTCCGATTCACTAAAAAAAAAAAAGATTGTGTTAATGCTAGATTGAACCCAGACCACGCACGTGAATAATCAACTTTACCGTGATGGATTTAGGCCTAAACGGCCACCCCAAAAAATATGTTAAGGTCAGAAATTTTGTTTTAGCCTTGTTAACGCCCCCTCCACTTTTTATCGAATTAATTTTAGCCGCCCATGGGCGTTTAATAGGCGATTTACGGTAGTACGAAATGCAGATGGCTTCCAACTTGACTCTACACTCAAATCGTGGGTTAAAGCCACGAATGAGACGAGCAGCAGTGTGGGCAGCAACTGATTGTCTTGATTTCCGCTCGAGACGTAGGGTCAGCCACGGTCGAGACAAGCAGGAAGAGGTGCAAACGGCTTCCGTCTTGGTTCACTTCACTCAAACGTGGGTTCTGGCCACGAATGAGACGAGCATCAGTGGACAGCAACTGTTGTCTTGATTTTCATTCGACACGTGGGGTCAGCCACGGTCGAGACAAGCAGCAACATTACCAAGGAACGACCGAAAGTCGTAAGCCAATACGGAAGGTGGGATGGTCCTGGGAATCCACGGGAAGGGAGTCATGATGTTTTCAGTTCCAACGAAGGGTGAGTTGTCTTGTCAAGTAACGACCGAAAGGCGAAAACCAATTCGGAAGGTGGGTCGGTCCCGGGAAACCAGGGGAAGGGAGCCATGGTGTTTTCAGTTCCAACGAAGGGTGGGTTGCCTTGTCAAGAAACAACCGAAAAGCGCGAACCAATTCGGAAGGTGGGTCGGTCCCGGGAAACCACAGGAAGGGAGCCTTGGTGTTTTCAGTTCCAACGAAGGGTGAATTGCCTTGCTAAGGAACGTCCGAAAGGCGTAACCCAATTCGGAGGGTGGATCGGTCCCGGGAGATCACGGGAAGGGAGCCACGTTGTGTTCAGTTCCACATTGTCTGTTCAGAAACGACCGAAAGGCGTAGGCCAATTCGGAAGGTGGGGCGGTCCCGGGAGTCCACGGAACGGGAGCCACGATGTCTTCAGTTCCAACGCAGGGAGAGTTGTCCTGTCAGGGAATTACCGGAAGGCGGAACCCATCGGTCGTCAAGGACGAAGGGAGTAAGTGAGAGGAGAGCAGCCATTGAAGCGGCGGCCATCTTTGGGTTGAATCTAAAATCCGTACGAAAGGCGGGGAACTCTACGAGCCAGGTGGCGTGTAGACAGCTCTGGAGGAAAATGAATGCCGAAAGCATCCACGCTCTCGCTTTTATAAGGGAGTACTGCGCTGTGCATGCGCAGTGCGATATGCATGCAGGCGTCTGCGCACCGGAAGAAACCTCCAGGGGAACATCACACTCGAGGAATGTAATGCTAAAATTATCAGGTAAATATTGGCAATAAAGAAATTATAATTTAGGTTAAGCGATGCTTTGAAATTATGATCAGATAGCTACTTGGATACGACTATTTACCTACTGACAAACTGGAATCTGTACTATAATCGTCCAAACCTGTTGCTGTTCTTATTTCAGTGCCATCAAACCCTTCATTAGTTCTCTTTATTTCAGTTTCCAAGGGATGTTCTGAAAGTAAATATGTAAATAAATGAAAGAAAAATAGTTTTTGGAACATTTTTCCAATTTTATAAACACGAACTATTTAAGTAACACCAGAATTTACTTTGCAGGTCGTGGTAACATAATAAAAGAGCGACACCTCACAAGTTCCTCACATCAAACGACAGCTTGATTTATTTTCAGCCAGAGTACTTTTAGGCCTTGTTCACAAATAAAACATACAACAGGGTTCGTACACGTACTTGAAAACCTTGAAAGTGCCTGTATTTGAAATGTCAGTTTTCAAGGCGTTGAAAAGTCCTTGAATTGCCATAATTTTCAGGAAGGTTCTTGAAAGTGCCTGAAATTTCCCATGCTTAGTTCGAAGTTTAACTACTGAAAGATTCTGTTAGAAACAGTTTCGTATTTCGTAAAATATTAATTAATGCTCAATTATCGATGATTTGTTTCGTTTGTGCACGTTAGGCAATATGAAGCGTACGAAGTTGGCTGTCGGACTGTTCTGCAGACAGTTTAAAATTAATGTCGTGCCTGGAAACTTCATGAAAAAACTTACCATGTTATTTTTGGATGTTCAAACAATAAAATACTTCGTCGATGACACTCAAATCCAAAAATTTACAAAATAATTCTCAGTATTTGCGAAATGGAAACTTTCGACAGGCAGATTGACCGAAACTAGGTGAGCTGTTTCATCAGGCTCTCCTAGTATAATTTTCTATTTACATAACTGCTGCAGCCACATCAACATATTCAAAATCGGTATTTTACGTTGAGGTTTCATGTTTAGAGATAAAAAGGTCAACCATTCAATTGTTGTGATGAATGTCGGCGAATTTTCAATCCAGATCACGGATCTTCTTCAGGTCAAAAAATATTTACACTATTTACACAACATTAGGAAAACACCCTTGACTACATCAAAGCTTCTTCAACACTGCAGTGTTCGTTTGGTTTTTTAAAGTTTTATTATTATATTGCCCCTGTTGTGATTGGGCCGATTTTGGTGCTTAGTGCCGCTATATGACGGGAAGGAGGGCCTTGATTTGGCCGAAGGCACCTTTGGTTACGTTGCATGGTGGTGGATTTTGTGTGGCTATTGCGAGTGATTCGAGTGAAAGCCTTGCGTAAAATTTCTTTTCGAAAATGAATAAAATACCAGGGGCAACTGGTTGATTTTAGTTTTTGTTTGCCTATACGAAAATATACAATACCTTTTATTAAATAGCATTTCCCCCTCCACCCTAAGGAGCTCTACTAATCCTAGCTTGAAATTTCAGGCTTTCCTGCCAGGCTCGTAACTCGCTACACAGGACCGGAAGTGACCCAGCCAATATATAACCGGAACGGACCGAAGCGCATCATCTTCTTCATCCCTCATGAACCTAGTCATCGTGGGGGAGGCTGGGTGGGTAAAAGGTAATGTATATTTTCGTATAGGCAAATAAAACCAAAACCAACCAGGTGCCCCTGCTATTTTAGTCTTTTTATTGCCACACAAATATTCATTACCTTTTATTTAAATAGCAGACTTCGTCACCCTAGGAGGCAGGCTAGGTTCTAAGTAACCACCTTACGAGCTGGCAGCCCCCACAGAAACGCTATCTGAGCGGAACACACAAATCCTACGAACCCATGGACCCGGGATCCTCAGTACCATGGGTTAGCAAACAGGAACAGCCGATGCCAGGGATCGAGAATTCGGTTTGACACTAGGGAGATTGCAGAAGTGCAAATAACTAAGAACTGCGAATCCTACCTTAGACGGGAAGCAATCTTTGGGTCCCTCGTAGCTTTGATGACTGGAACGGGATCGACGAATCACACAGATCGCCTGGAAGAACAGGAACCGGTCGGCCGAGGACAATGATAGGACGGCACAGATATACTGATCGGGGAACAATAGTCAGAACTCACGACAGAACTTGGCGTATGGTGAAAACACTTCCCGGATGGGCTTGAGGAACCAAGGTGACATGCTGAACCGTCTGACTATGATGCGCAGGACCGCTGTACTAATTAAAGGTTTGAAGTACATGGCCGATGACGTACAGGACCGATGGCGGATTCGGAAGAAGATGGCAAGAAGGAAGCATATCGGCATTAGCACAAGTCAAGGAGGTTGTAGCACAATCGTCGAGGAAGACACCACTGACGGTAGTGAAGAGAAGTAATCCGAAACTGGAAAATAGAAGCAGGTGCTCGCACAAAGGATCGAGATGGTTAATCTGATGAGGTATCAACGAACCCGGTCATTGGTCAGGTTGAGTGCGCACTGTAACGGAGATTGTTTCATGGTTCGTAATTATTTGAAGAACGTAGGTCGAAAGGAAACATCCGAAAAGTCAGCTGCTGTGGTGAATTCACTAGCGAGGGGTAGTGAACTCGATCCCGAGGATGGGATCGGGAATGAGACCGGAACTCCTCGTGGCTCGAAAACAGAAACTTGGAGAATAGTCAGTGATCTACTCTGGAATAATACGAAACCCCAGGGCTACCCCTCTGGCTCGACGTCGACATGGAGAGCAAGGGAGAGTTCTTGTTGAAGAGTTGGAGTGGAGAACGATCCCTGGAAAAATTGGCACAAAAGAGGGGGCATCGTCGTACTGCCAAACCAGGTACGAAGATAGGGTTTGGCAGGACGGAAAGGCTGCAGCACGGGACCAAGCTTGTTCCAGGGGACATGGCTGGCCGGAAGGATCATGGCTGACAGAAAGTCCTGAAGAAGGCACAGTAGTCGGAACAGCGGATCGAAGCGGGGGATCGGAGCTCGGAGAGAACACGGTTCGGTCGGCTTGAATGTCTGAAGTCGGGGATGATGCTTTAACTAGTGTCGGCGGATCAGGCACGTCTTTTGAACAAAGTTCGGATTGCAGAGAAACAGTAGTAACGACCGATCAGCGGGATGCGGAACAATGTGAGGATTGTAGGTGACCGAAGATCCTGCAGACGTGATGGCAGTTGCATCGACTGAACGAAGCACACAATCTGAAGAAACATCGAGTGATGGCATGGATTGAGACGGAGGTTGAACTAGGGATGTAGGAAGCGGTTGTAATGACACAGAAAGAGGATCAGTGAATGCCCTCCGAACGATTCAACCGGGTGCGTTGGAGTAAAGTAAAGGGCAGCTGTTGCCCACGGATCATCGCAGGGGGATGGAAGAGAAGGCGCGCCTTGTGGATGGCCCAGACCACAGTAACGGCCGGGAGATTCGGAAAGAGTAAGAGGATCGAACAGGAACGGGCATGCCATGCAGGCGCCTGGTCCAGGATCGACTGGAGTAGCAAAGCCTCCATGGTGGAGTGGAGGGGAGAGGGGAAACCCACGGAAGTCTGTGTCGTCTGAGGCATTAGTTCATAAGCAAGCGGCGGTGCCTGGAACGAAGAAGATCCAGCGAGTTTGAAGCACTGACCAGCTCAGATTGTAGAGTAAGGTTGCGATCCATGGCATCGGTAAGGGAAGACTGAAAGATGGCGTTTTCGTTGCGCAGCCTTGTCAATTCTAATGCAAAAGATTGCGATCATGACAGCACGAAATGAATATTGAAGTCTAAATTCTCCAGGTCTCTAGCTGAAAGCTCCATTCCTCTTATAAGCGCCGCACAAATTGTAGAGGCTAGTGGAAACGGTGAAGACACAGAAGCTGGAGGCATGGCAACCCTTTCGATGAAGGGGTTGATCGAGGAAGAAGGTGGCTGTCCCGAGGACGGAACTGCGGCTGAAGTGATCGTAGCTGATGACGCGCATCGGAACATCGGTGGCTAAAGTACAGGACCGGCCGGAGAAGGTGGCAGAGAGCGGCGAAAACGAGGTGGGGCCATGGGGTGCCGAACATTCTTGATTTTCACCCCGGATTTGAATGGCAAAGCAGGGATGCGGATCAAAATGTTCCCTAGTTCCTGTTGCAAATCCACAAGGAGTGGGAACGGGTGCGTTAGCGATCCTAGGTGGGACGGGATCCTCAGACGAGGAGTCGGACGACATCGTTCAAACTGAGTGATGACCAAAGAAAACCGTTACAGTTCAAATGAGCGTGCCGCAGATGACAGCCCCAACTGACGATGGATCGATGAAACACAAAAGGGTCCCGGATGAGGTAGAGGATTGGACGCGCTCGACCGTAGCGTAGTAAAGCAAGGAGATGTCTCCATCTGGTGGCGGATTGGAAAACAACATCAGGTGACTTCAGACCGTGACGACCGGGAACAATGAACGACGCTTGTCTGGAAGAGGGGAAGACGATGCTTCGGTACTGAATCGGCACATCGCATCTGGGGACCGAGAGTTGTCTGGTTGAAGATAAGAGAATGCAGCCGATGTCGTGGATCAAAATCTCAGCCCAAACAGACATTGGTGAGAAAAACAAAGGGGGGTCGTCCGAAAGAAGTAACGGCTCAGCCTGGCTAACTGAAGAGGCGGATGGCAATAACACGCGGGACCACAGTCTGTTCGAACGGAATCAGTTCGGAAGGAATGTCGACGAAGATAGGCCTGGATCAGAGATGTACTTGAAACTTAAAGTTGATGGTGGCGAAACAGGCGGACGAGATTTGCAAGGCAGGAAAGATACGACCAGGGAAGATATATATTGGCTGGGTCACTTCTGGTCCTGCGCAGTGAGTTACGAGCCTGGCAGGGAAACCGGAATTTCAAGCTAGGATTAGTAGAGCTCCTTGGGGGGAAGGGGGGGGACTGCTATTTAAATAAAAGGTAATGGAAATTTTCGTGACAATAAAAATTAAATTTCAGTATTGTCAAAATAAGGGTTATGTCCGCTGTCTACATGGTGCACTGCCAGTCCATCATTTAGCTCAAACTGTTGAACAGCAGCTTTGTGTTCTGAATTTCTTGTTTTGACAAGGCGTTTTGTGTGCCCAATGTAAGTAGTGGGGCATTTTAGACACGGAATCCTGTAAACAACGTTGGATTTTAAGGCTGTTGGAATGGGTTTTGATGGCGGTCTGAGGAGGGTTTTTATGTTAGGTGGTGTCGAAAATCTGGTGTGAATGTTTGCTACTCTAAGAATGCGGCGGATGGGTTCGATACTGAATGGAGATACGGGATGGTGATGGTTTATATGGGTGTTTCTGGCACTTCAATATTACTGTTGCTGGCTTTTTAAGGTGGTGGAAAACTGTCTGGTAGTGGTTGAGATTGAATTTCTTCTTGGTTTGCGTGACTGAGTGTATCGGTGTTCATGGATCGCATTTTGACCCTTTTCAGCTCATTGTTATAAATGGCTTGTTTGATGGAAACTGGATGATGGGACTTGAAGTCTATGGACCGGTTGGTTTGAGTGGGTTTTTGGTATGGTTGGCAGGATATTTTGTTGCTGCGGCACTCGAGGAGGAGGTCAAGGAAGGGTAGTTGATGCTGTTCATTTTCTTGTTCGACAAAGAACTGTATGTTTGGGTGGCCGCTTCTGAGGGCTTTGAGCACATTTGTAATGGCCTCAAGCTTTTATGATGGCTAGGATGTCATCAACGAATCAAAACCAATCAAGTATGTCTTCGCGATAGGCCATTGTTATCTTCATCATATTTTTGGAGCTCAATTTCTCTGCCAGCACTCCTGAGATACGGTAACCCATTGGGCTTCCTTCAAGTTGCTGTTATTATTGGTTTTGGTGCTTAACGTACGTTGTGTTTAGCAGTAGTTGGAGGAGTTTGATAATTTGGGCGAGTCTAATTTAGTGTCGCCTGGGTCCATGTCAGGATCGCGTAGTAATTTCATGATGTGTTCACAGGTTTCTTCTCGAGGAAGTCTAGGAAAAAGGTCGACAGCATCGAATGACACCAAAACATAGCCATCAGAAATATGCAGATCTTTTAGATTGTAAACGAGTTCCTCGGGGGAAACCGCTGCTGTAAGATACATAAAGTGGACATGTACGAAGACGGAGGGAAGCTTTTCTGTCACTGATGCGAAAAATGTGTGGACCACCAACGCAATAGTACGATCGTTGACCAACTAGGTGGCATGGGACATGGTAAGCGCAAAGCCAAAAAACGGGCCTAAGAAGCAGATCCGGACATCAATCACCAACCCCAACAACGCCAAAGCACAATAACATCGAGTTTTGAAGGTGCTATGCATGCTAAAGAAGTACTTGACGAAATAGTGTTTGACTTTTTGGGAATGTTTATTGCCGCCAATATTCTTTACACAAAACCGATAACCAACACGTGCGGGAATTTTTGATGAAGCTGTAAAGGCTGGCCATCGAAAACACTTCGTTTTGCAAACGAACAATTTTTTTTTTCTTGAGCGCACCCAAAAAACGCAAAAGACCTCGGTCTTAGAACCTTCGCCACTTTTTTGTTAATGTACTTAAACGGCCAAACTCTACACTGTTTAAAAGCCTGGAACGATACCAACCTATTGAGGAAGCCCAAATTTGAAAATTCCATCCAGAAGTTTTACAATCCACAGTTGAAAAACTCACGAAACCAGCCGCAGCGCTCACCATTTCCGGCCGCCATTATTGTAACTCAATGCATATTTACTATTTGCTTTTATTATTCTTTTAGGGCAAAAAGCCCACAAACACTAGCTTAGTTGTGAATTAGGAGGGGCTGCCTTTGGTACTTAACCTCACATACATGTGGATACAGACAACCATTTTTAAGTGTGATATTTTTTATTATGTTTGAACGATCGCAAGCCTTACGAAAAATTTCCACTAAGATCAAAAGTTGTCCCTTAACTTTAAAGTTAAGCCTCCAAATTAACTTCATGCGTTTTAGCATTCAACTTAGCTAGATTATTTATCTATTTATTTATCCTTTTTATATATTCTTTTGCCCCCAGAAACGCTGCCATTAGTCCGAAATAATTCGACATCGGCATTCTACCGGACACGAATTTTAGTGTATATATGTTTGTTTTAGTTCTCCTTTAAAACCCGACTGTGACCACCAGAACGTTACTACTAGCTTGTCCTACTATTAAAACCAAACGATACTTAAAAAGATCTGTTCCCAAAGCAATCCGAAAGTCAAACTGTGCATAAAACTTCGAATCCCCCTTCCCCCACCCCCCCCTCGCCATCTAGTTGTGGTGTATAACACTGCAGTTTACCGTTAAAGCTTGTTAAATTTAATAATAATGCTTTATGCATTACCCAAGCCAAAGTAATAAGCTTTAACCAGAGCCTATTCACGATGCAATTAGGTAAATATTTATTCAATAGTCAATATTTTAAAGTAAAGGCCTTTTCCCAAAGTTCACTTGAGTAAAACTCAATTTGGCCTATCTTTACATATCCCGACTCCTTCAAACGGCTCTGCACCAAGTCCCTTTGCAAAACCGACTTCTCCTCCCACTTTCCATTGTTCCCTTGGCCCTTAGCCAATCAGACTCCCGCAGCT
>JAHWFP010241607.1:23843-37868 GCA_023313725.1 Lithobius niger
TCCTCCCTCCTCAGCACAGCTCACAGATCTCTCAAGCTAGAAGGGTCACGCCAGTCGAGAGTGGAGACATCACGTCCGTGGGATGCCATGCCGGGCAAAATGGTAGTGGTTCGTATGTTTTTAGTTTAGCTTTTAAAAATTTAATTTAGGAACCCCCCCCCCCCCAGTCTAAATTCATAGTTTAAAACTTAAACTTTAACTCTCTAGCTTAGGGGAAATTATGGTGGTGACGCCTTAAGCGGCACATTAGGTTTTTTCACCCCATAACGTCAGAATGGTTCTCTTTCTAAAAACCAAAAACTCTTTCTTGTTTATTATAAATGTACCTTTAATCTAAACACTGACGGTTTGATCTTTGTGTGGGATTCATTGATTCATTCACTCCAGACGTACTTTATAAGTAGCCGCGGCTTTTATAATTTGTGGAGTTGGCTTCTAAACAGCAACTCTGGGAGGTTTAATGCTCTGTTTTATCACTTAGAAACAAAACTGTGAAACGGTTGATCTTCATGCGTAATTGAAACGTACTGTTTGATAGACTGCAACCAGCCTGGGCTGTTCAGTCTTGCGGATGATCTAAGTGAGCGTTCAGTATTGCTTTTTCTATTCGAAAATTTAATTGATTGTATATTCAAAACACAAGTGTCGTTTTGTAGTATCGTGTGAATTGCGAAAATGTAAATTCAAACTTGTTGCTTTTAATTCATTGATATTCAAAAGCTGTTCGTGCAAACTTAATGTAAAGTGTGCTTTTCATTCCCTGTTGTTAAAATAAAACCAGGAGTTTTAAACTTCAGTTCGTTTGCTATTTGATTAATTGTTTAGGTATAAAATGAATATGTAGCCTATCTTTAATTTTAGCTCTTGATAAACAGTTAAATTCCATCGTTGGTGGCAGTGAATACCATCAGTATTAAGGCTAGGCCCCTTTAAGTAGGACCCGACGCTCCATCCCCCATGCTGGGACTGTAGCCCATGCTGTGCTTATGCCGTAAAAGTCGTCGTAAACACCGTAGAACCTTAGACTGTAACTCCATGTACACCAGGGAAACCAGGGGCGTTACAAGCACCTAAGCCGTCGTAGCGTCCGCCGTTACATTAACGCCCCCCCCCCAAGGTTTTTTTTTTAGGCAATCGTGAAATTGACTAAAAGCTTCAAACGTTTAAATAAATCAACGTATTATCCCTTTAAATCTTGGTTGTTCTGCAGCAAAATTAAAGTAAAGATTCAAAAATTTTACGAAATCAACATTTATTTCAACACGATTCACGGGAGCATTTGTAATTGCGTGAAAGTCGGCAATATTAGGCCTATGCGATCGATCATTGATGTGCGTAATATGGATTCAGTCTAGTGAAAACGCTATACCTTGTTCTCATTTATTCACGAATTTAGTTTATTAAATCGTCCTCCTTCGAAGGGTCGGAAGGTCCGATAGAGAAGACCGGAGGGCCGTATATTCCTCAGCGAAGTGCCCGGTGAATTTCAGGACAAAGCCAACATTAAAAGCGAGGTTTTCCATCTCTCTAGCTGAGAGGTGAAGGCCCCTAGTGAGGGCTCCGCGCAAGACTGGAGCTGATGGAAAGGGAACTAGCAGAGGCGGAGGTACCATGTTGAGAGTAGACGGTTCTTGCGGAGGGTAGAACGGAAGTGGAGGTTGGATGGTAGCGGAAGATAACTGGGAAATGGATTCTGTGGAAAGGTGGTTGCCCATTGAAGCAGTGGATGGTGTAGCACGACGTCGAGGTGGTGCAAAAGGGTAGCGTGCCATTTTGATACGAACGGAAGGCTTGGTCGGAATGCTGGATTTAAAAGTAACTGACTTGACTGGCCGGTAACCGGAAGTACCTGCAATAGCAGGGACGGTATCCGTTGTAGGTAATCGTTGCCGTGGTGTCGAGTAAGGAGGGTGGTCAGAAATTGGCGTATCTTGTTTGTTAGTTTTGTCTGTAGCGAACTCGTGGCGTTTAATAACACGGGACGGTGATAGCGTCAAAGGAGGTGGGTTCGTAGCTTGATATATTCCGGAGGAACGGTGGAAGGGTTCGGTGGATCCAAGAGCCATCCCCTACTGTAGGAACAGATGAAGGTCTCATTAGTCCAGAAGCGGCGGAGGACTGGAATGACCATCAAAGAAGGAGCGGAGGGAGTCCTCTGCGGAAGGGTGGTGTGTGGACAGGAATAGCGTGACGTGGTCGAGGTACGAGGACTGGTCCCGTTGGGGGGGGGGGGAGAGCGTAGCACAGCTGCACTGGTTGAAGGTAGAAAAAAGACCAGCAGGCTGCATAGCCGAAGGTTGTAATAAGAAGAAAGGATTGCGCAGTAGGATGCGCAGGTGGTGGTGGAGCGGAGGGATATCATACCCCTTTGATTTAATCAACAGCATGCAACGCTGGAGAGAAAAAGAAGGCGAAAGCTGACGTGTCAGTGGACCATTGGTTCGCTGGCTACAGAAACATTCAGCTACAGAATGTTGAGAGGAATGTCAGGATAGGTCGAGTGGAGGTAATCGAGGACTGTCGAAAGAGGCTAGAGAAGAAAATATCTCCATACAGGGAAGTAGCAAGAGAGGAGGATGTAGAACTCTATAGGCAATGCGCAAACTGCAACCATGCAGGATGTGGTGGGGCGTGACGGCCGAGGTGCCATACATGAAGGAGGCTGCACAGGAGGATGCGCAGTGGGTATGGTGTCGGTGTAGGTTGTGACAGGTGGCAGGAGCCCCTCCTCCTTGTTTTAGACCAAGGCCTGGTGGGAGGAAAACGGGCTGACGCAGTGCTGATGTTCTTACTTGGGATGCAATCTCCTCCCCCCCTACGGACGGAGACCGAGCAGGGGAAGCAAGGGGTAACAATTTTCCATGATGACACAGGCCATCCTGGGCTAGGGACCAAGAGGAACGGTGGTGTGGAGGGGCGGCAGAAGGAAGTGGACAGGAACGAAGGCATCGTCCATCCACGGGACGATAATATACGGATGGTAAGGAGAGCACTCCAGTATACGGAGGTTCGGAAGGGAGACTTGGTTGAGTCAGAAGGATGTCATTGTCCAGTTGATTCTGCAGAACGGAAGGAGGGTAAGAAAGAGCGTCCACCCGTCATGTGGTGTGTTGTTGTGATAAAAAACTCGGAACACCTCCGTAGGAGGAGGCCAAAGTGAGAGGTGGAACGCTCGTTCGAGGAGCGGAGGTGCTGGGATCAAAAACGGGACGTAGTGCCGCGTTGAAGTGGTTCTAGAGAGGAATGGTACACGAGAAAACATTCCGGAGGAATGATGGAAGGACATGGTAATCTTAGTGAGGGCTGAGGAGTTATCCTTAACCGAAGGAACGAACGAAGTATTCAAAAAACCGCTGCAAAGCAACGGAAGGCAGGATAATCTTGAAATGAAGAGCGGAGGGAGGCGCCTTCCACAGAGCGGAGGGAAGCGCCCTTCCGCGGGCGGAGGCAGAGGGCAGAACGACTGCATGTGGTCAGAGGAATGAAGTGATGAGAATGGAGTCTTTGAAATGAGGATCGGCCCATGGACGAAAAGGCCAGCGCATCATCCACTGGTCCGGATGGAAGCAGTGGGAGGCGGAGCATCCATAAAACCGTTGCAAAGCAACGGAATGCAGGATGATGTTGAAAGGAAGAGCGGAGGGAGACATCTTCCGCAGAGCGGAGGAAAGTGCCCTTCCGCGGGCGGAGGTGGAGGCAGAGGGCAGAATGACTGTATAGTCTTTTGCCAGGAAGACTGGTTCATGGACGAAAAGGCCGGCGCATCATCGTCCACTGGCCCGGATGGAAGCAGTGGGAGGCGGAACGACCGTCCCTGGCGTAGGAGCGGAGGAACGCACCTTCCGCAGGACGATGGAAGGCGGAGGTGGCGGCGGAGGAACGTCGAATGGGGAAGCTCAAAGAACGACCACGCGTTGTGATCGCCCTAGGAGAAATGATGCCAACAAACGCTGCACTGAAGCTTATATAAGCAGACCTCGCGCATGCGCGGTACTGTACGAGCTCGGCAGGGAAGAAAACTTTCAAGACTCTAGGGGAAAATAAGCTCAAAAGGGGGAAACTGCTAATTAAAACAGGTAATTAGTATATTTTCGTCGGCTATAAAAATGAAGATTCTCCCAGAGAACTTGTTCTTGCCAGGAGAATCTAAGTTCTCCGAGTCGAATCCAACGAAACTGTGTTACAAGATTGGGATCCTTCCCTATGCCTACGGCGCATTTTTACTCTCATTACCGCAGTCATTTATACAAAATATTGCATCACTTCCGCTTCTATCCCACTTCCCCCTACACTGTTCGCGTCCACTCACTCTTTTTTTGCTGTGAACGTACGATTCCATGCGGGCGGGCCCTGTTTTGTAACACATTTTCGTCGGATTCGACTCAAGAGAACTTGGATTCTCCTGGCAAGAACAAGTTCTCTGAGAGAATCTTCATTTCACTTTCGCAGAATCCTCCTCACTGTGTTACAAGATTGGGATAGATTAGGAAGCAGTGCACACCTTGGAATCGCTCCTAAGATGGCTGTGGTGACCTTGGTCCCACTTGGTAATCATCCTGTACCTACACCCCAGACCACCCAGGAATCCCATCCATCCGCCACCTCGGTGTCCAAGTACGGGTTCCAGAGGAGGCCCCTGCGCCCCGTAAGGGATACGGTCCCTCCATGGCGCAAGCCAACAGCCGGACGAACCAGGCTGCACACTGCCAGTCCGGTGTCACCAGTACTGCCCATTTTACTCGATCCACGATGACCTTGTCTACGCAACGTCCAATTAAAGGACACGGGGGAAAAAGGTACGGAAAGAACGAGCCCCAGTTCACACTGAATGCATCCACAAACTCTGCCCCTGGGCAGCGTCCCCACGACCCAAATCACTGCAATTGGGACATCGCCTCTGATGCGAACACGTCCACGTCTGGCGTCCCAAACCACCTTCAAATCTTCTGGAACGCAGCAGTACACAATTGGAAGTCAAATCTGTCCCAGAAATTTCGAGACAGACCATCCGCTGTTACATTCAACTTCCCGGCACAAATGCCGCCTGTACCACACAATCCAACTGACTTCTACGATGCTGTAGGCTACGGACCATGGCATTAAGCATCTGGGACTTCGTCCCCCCCTTGATGATTAACATACTACACGGCCACCACGTTATCCGAAAGGATTCGCACTGACCAGGTCTTCAAAATCGTCTAGTGCTTTTAAGCTTGTATGCAAGGCAGCCTCCCTGGGTTGCCACCTCCTCTGCACCTGCGAATCCCCTGTGGCCGCTCCCCAGCCCATGTCCGAAGCATCCGTTGTCACCACTACTGCGACCTCCACAGACACCCAGGATTTTGCAACCACCGCATGATTCAGAACCTTCGCCCACCAGTTCAAATCCTCGCAAAGATCCTCGATAGGCTTCCTCCGTGACCCCCGCACGACACCAGGTCATGTTGCCACCAACGTGTGTGCAACTTGCCGTTTTCCACGGCACATAACAAACTTTCCGCCAGGCCCAACAACCTTTTAAGCTCCTTAACAACAGCGACCGGGTTCCGTTGCAGTACCACCACCAATCGTACCATGGTGTTTGACGAGGGCGAGGATTTCACCCCCCCCCCCCCCCCACTAATGAGTAACCACACATTGTCGTGGGTGACTAGCTTCCGCTATCTTGGCTTTCGGACGATGGCCACCTAAGAAAGGTCTGGAGAGAATTCTGTAGGGCGGCCAACACTGTGCTTCACACTTTCAGTTTTGCTTCTGAAGAATGCAAACTACAGCTTCTGAAAACCCGTGCAACTGGCTTGTATGGCACGGCTACTTGTCTCAACTTCCAAAAAGCAACTACGAAGGAACTTGCCATTATCTACCATGGACCTATCAATAGAGTTCAGCACTTACCTCGGCAAAGTTATAATCATCAAGCTTGCCGAGATGGCAAGATGTTCACGCTCGACCTCGCGGTTTTTTTAAGCAGGTGAACCTTTGGGGAGCTAGTCTTGCATCTGGCAACAGGCTGGTGAAGGCGTGTAGGGGTGGTCCCGAAGGTTGGGGTAGCGGACTTGTAGGCACGGTTGCTAAAGGTCTGCTTGCACTTGGTGGTTGGTGTGAGTTTAGGTCACCAACGGACCTGAGGTCTCTGAGGCAGCGTGCCCACGATCATGTCCAGGGCTTCCCTACAAGATTCTGAGGACAATCTGCTGTCCTAATTTCCCTGCCCTGGGGCTTTGGTTGTCCTTCTCATGTTCCTCCTCATCCCTTATATTTAGATTCTGTTGTCAGTTATGTTTTTGCTTTTTATTCTAAGTTTGTACCTTGTGTACGGTAAATAAATAAATAAATTATAAATAAATGACTGCGTTAATGAGGTAAAAACGTGCCGTAGGCATAGGGAAGGATCCCAATCTTGTAACACAGTGAGGAGGATTCTGCGAAAGAGAAATGCTATTCTGTCATTTCCAGCTGCCAATTTCAAGGTCTGTCAGCCTCGAAATTAAAAACATAGCTTAGTTTGGTTTAAAACTCAATGCGTTTAGCTGAAACACGGATTCTATCATTTTACCCATCAACAATCATAGTTTTAGCAAAGACATTAACACATACACGAAGAATGGATCTGGCGTTTGCCAATTGGCGTTGTCCCTAATTACAATGGTTAAAACAATGTAAAATAATCAAAATGATCATTCAGGGTCCCGTAATTCTTCGACCTATTGAAAAAGTGGTCTCTGTGAGGATGAAGGCCAAGCAAATTTCTGGCTTAGATCATGTTTCAGATTTTAGGTAGGTGCAGTAGTTTTTTTCTGAAATGGTGTCACACAAGAAGAAGAACAAGAACAACAACAACACGTGAATAGTTTTCAAATTTAATTGTGGATCCATACGTTTACTCTTGCATAAAATTACATAATTTTTGGTATGGATATTCCTTCGATACTTATCTACTATCTGGCCAAGTTTGGTAGAAATATATTGAATAGTAACGAAGATATTAATAGTTTGAGTTATGCTGGAAAGAGATCGAACTTCAATCATATATACACGGGCCATGTATGATGAAACAAAAAAGGTGTGCTATGCCTTCATGCACTAGGGAGAAGACGTTGATGCCATAATGAACAATAAGTGGCGCGGTAGGTAAATTTTTAAGATTTTTCGTTGGTGAGTGCACATGTTTGAAATGATGTGCAGAAGACAGTTTAACAAATGAACATTTACAAGGCCATTTACATGATAATGAATAATAGTGTGAACTCTTCTCAGTAATGAATTTTTCTGCACCTTATTTTTCATCAGACCGTTACCTGAGATTGAGTAATGCTCCAACTGGCTTTCATTAACAGATTTTGTACTGAACTGTACGTGTGCACTTGGGTGATGTGTTCTAGATTCTTTAGACGTACGCGTTGATGTCGTTAACTCGGTAGGAGTAGATGGTTTACCATGTCTTATTTCCTCTTTAACTTGCTTTACAGACTCTGAAAAAAAAAGCAATATTCTCTCAAGAGTGAATATTTACAAGTGAACAGCAATCTCCAAGAAATGGTAGTATTTTGCGCAACATATTTATTCCAGGATTTTTGACAACCCATAATGTACTCAAAAGACTAAAATTGCAGGGCCTGCACCTGCCCTAATTTTAGTTTTTATTGCCTAACCGAAAATATCCATTACCTGTTTTATATTAGCAGTTTCCCCTTTTGAGCTATTGAATCCTCTAGAACTTGAAAGTTGCCTTCCCTGCCGGGCTCGTACCTTCCTGCGCATGCGTCAAGCTGCTTATATAAACCCCAGCGTAGCGGCAGTCGACATCATTTCTCCTCCTACCAGAACCTAGCTCATGGTGGGGAGGCTTGGCCGGGAGTTAAGGTAATGTATTTTCGGTTAGGCAATAAAAACTAAAATTAAGCAGGTGCAGGCCCTGCAATTTTAGTCTTTTTATAGTCGACGAAAATATACATTACCTGTTTTATATTAGCAGACTTTGTAACCCGGAGGGGGGCTAGTTTCAAGGAGTCCCCGGGCCGGAGGCTAATTTCCCGCGGTACGAGTCGGCGTCCCCAGGCACTATACGTCCTGATGAAGACCAGTCTACCGTCCCAACCACTTTCACTCGTGGGCGAAGGTGTCTGCCCGAACGGAGGGTTAGCAGGAACGGAGGCTTAAACCAATTCATCCATATCCAGTAAGAGTGAGATTGGGGTGGGGTATGGCGAAAGGGGTACAATTTAATATTTAACGTATTATGGTTACAGAACATCATCGCATGCAGAGGTCAATTCATATGGGAAGAAGGTGAAGAGATCGAAATAGTGTGTGAATCCTCTTACCTTGCGGGAGGCTGAAGAGTGGAGGCAGAGACGATGACATGGAGGAAGCAGGCAGGATGAACTTGCAGATGTAGCTGCGGTGGTAAGACTGGTAAGGCACAACCAAATAGCTGAAGGTAGGCTAGGAGCGGTGTCGTGATACGGGAAGGACTAGAGAACGTAGTAGAATCCAGAGGATTCGGGACAATCCGTGGTGGGTTGACGGTGCATAAGAAAAAAATGGCAGTGGGCGATTGGTGCAGGTATCCGGCGGGAAAGTTGGGTCCGGAGGCCGAAGCGGAGGCGTGGGTGCGACCGGAGGAATAAGGTATGCGTTGTAGTGTTTTCCGTCTTTTTTCACTCCTTCTTTTCCTTTTTTTTTTTTTTTTTGAAAAGATTCCGGGATGACATAGGCGAAAAGAAGGGTCCGCCGCTGTATCCGGGCAGGATGCGCACAAAGGAAAGAGAAGTCCCGGAAAAAACGGACTGAAGGAGACGGATCGCGGCGAACCGTCGGTTGTAGCGGCGGAGGAAGTCGATGAAATATTGGGCGAGAAAAATGCGTACGAGATCTGGACGGTTGACATAAGCGGACACCTCACCGAATGGGAGAGTCGAAGGCGCAGAAAATGAGAATGTCTTAGTCCGGTGTCCTTTGAAAGCCAAACGTAACCCCCGTTGCTTTGGAGCGGCAAGGGGAACAGGGCAGGTCGCCCTCCGCTGTCTTAACGTTGGGGTGGATGCCGTGAAAAGCCGGAAGGAAGGTTGGTGCATCGTCAAATTGTCACACCGAATAACTAGAGAATCCGGGTAATGGGAGATTATTCTTCGATTGCTGCCAGAGAGTGTCCGGTGATGACTTGACGGAGATCGGAGGTGCCGATGTGTTAATCGGACCTACCGTGAGCGCAGGTAACGTTCCGGAGGGCACAGTAGGCAAAACCAACACAAGGTCATCAGAAACGGATGAGAGCAGAGCGTTCTATTGTCCAGTTGAAGAGCTTGCGACAAGGAGGTACCGAATGATGAACCAGGGGCAGGGAGAGGAGGGGTGCCAGCGTTGGTAGGTGATGGCCGGACGGCAGGTGCCGTTGAAGAAAGATCTTGATACGGTGACGGGAGCGGCGAGGGAGCAGCTCGGTGGATAGAGGCCGGGGATGGCGATGAAATGACACCCTTCGTAGCTTTTGATGAAGGGGGAGTTCCAAGAGTGGAGGGCGCATTATGAGGGAGACGCGTCCGCGACCTGGCGCAATAATATGCCCTCCACAGAGGTGAGGAGGGGATAGGTGATGTAACGGCGGATGCTACGACGGCTGAGGTGCTTGTAACATCCCCGACATCAGATAGACTTCGGTCTTGTTAAAAATAATACTTTTGGTGTTTTGTTGGTTTATCAAAGCACAGTCGTGGCTACGGACCCGATGTAGGGAACGGAGCAAAAATATCCTATCAAATAAAATAGGCTAACAAGTACTATTTTACACGGTACGCGCTGCCACCAGGTGCAGTGACGTTAATTGCAGAATCCTGAGTCAAGAATAAAAGGGGGTTTACATAATATTTTAACTCTACAATTAATAACGGGGTAAAAACAACTGACGTTTAAAACTCTTGGTTTTATTTATAGACAGTTAAACAAAATAGAAATGGCACTTTACATTTTAACACGTTTTTACAACTGAAAGCTTTAAGTAAAGCAAAACGAATTTACATCATGAAATGCAACAAACGAACTTTGGCGGTTTAGAAAACAGTAATATTTCACATCAAGAAAGTTCACTCAGATCTGTTTCAACCTCCTAAATATAAAATGCAGCCGCAAGTTACAATTAGGCCTACAGTATGTTGTTTGCGTTCAAACTCCCACAAACTCAACTAAACTTCCAGTTAAATCTGAACTAGGTCGGCTCAACGGGAGCACTAGCAATTTAAGCAGGACTTTCACTTAAATTAAGTTAATTAAAATAAGTAAGATCGACTTGGTTTTTAGGAAGGGAACCACCCTGACGTTTATGATTAACTAAGTTCAGAAACTGCCAATGTACGAAGTTAAAACATAAATATTCATGCTAGAGGTTAATTTAAATTTGAACTAGTAATTTAGGTTTAGGGGCCTAAAGTAAAACTTTCAACTATAAACTACGCGAAGATACGAACCACTACCATCTGCCTGGCATGGCAACAATCGGACGGCATCGTCTCTACTCCCGATTGGCATGACCACCTCCTAGCCTGAGATCTGTGAGCTGTGCTGTGGATGCTTGGGGCTCGGGGGTTTTATGCTAGCAGCCTAAACCGGAAGGAGGAGGGAAAGCGCCTCCCTGCAGGAGAGTTACTACATGGGGGACTCTAGAGGTGGAGAACAATGAGAGAGGGAGGGACAGTCAGCTGACAGTCAAGCAGGGGGAACAAAGGGCCTTTGGAGCTGCTTTCTGTGATTGGAGGAGGGCAGAAACATTCGGAAATACTGACTGCTGGTTGGTGGGGCAGGCTGGCTGTGCACGCAGCAAAGGGTTTGCCGACTTTGGGACTGGGGCTTGGGGAAAAACGGCCAGTTTGTGTTTGACACAAAAGAACATTTGAAAAAGGCCTATTTACAAGTGGAAATAAAATAATATGGATTTTAATGCTCGTAGAGAGGCTCATACAGTGAATAAATCACTGTGGCTAAATTAAACAAGCAATGAAATCCAAAACTCCGATGTTATGCATCACATACTTGGGGGGGGGGGGAACGAAGTGTTTTGCACAGAATACTTATTTTTGGCTATGGAAAACAGATCTTTTTAATATATTGTTTTAATAGAAGGATGGGCAAGCTAGTAAAGCATTGGGAAATTGGGTGGTCACCCTCAGCGATTTTTCGTAGTACTATTTACAAACAAACAACAAAAAAAGTGGCGTCCGGAAAAATTGCCATTAAATATTTTTTTAAGGTTCGAGCACATGCTTGGGTTCAGGGGACAAGTTAAAATATCAAAAGAGTAAATAATTAACTTAGTGAAAATTGCTAGAACGCATTTAAGATTGGGGCATTAACTTTGCAGTGGCAGAACTTAGCTAACATGGAAGTGGGAAATTTTTCATATAATTGTGCGCGCTACAAACCAGATAAAAAATCTCACATGCACAAAGTTCACATCCTAATTATGAGGTTAAGTACTTTTGCAAAGGAAGCCCCTCCTATTCCTATTCCGATGCATGCGCAGGAAGGTACGAGCCCGGCAGGGAAGGCAACTTTCAAGTTCTAGGGGACTCAAAGGGGGAAACTGCTAATATAAAACAGGTAATGTATATTTTCGTCGGCTATAAAAAGATACTTTCAATATGAGCTGATCTACTTTAATGCTGTTAAATGATCCCTTGGGACCAGAATTTGGTAGCAGCCAATTTGCTGATATCACTAACTTTCACTGTTGTAAAACTTGCCAAGTTATTTTTAACCATTTTGGATTTTGGCTATGACAAATTTCACTTGAAAATGGTTGGGTACTACAGGCCACCAATTGATTAGTCATCCTACACATAATAGCACTTTTGATAATTTATATTTATTTACATTCTAAATTTGAACTACAAACTTGTACGCAACAAACCGTCGGGTTTAGTGAAGAGGGGAGGCAGGTGGGGTCCGCAGAAGGGAAGTATTTTAGGATAGTAAATACTTATTGTAAACAGGTGTTAACATTTTGTTTCTTACTATCTGCAAAATACTTACTGCAGTAACACGTGCTGACTTTGTCCCTAAGGTGGGGAGCCAGCTAGAACCTGTATTTTAAGTATAAACTGCCACATTCCACAAAAAAGACGCATCACTTTGTTTACTTTGAAACAAACTATCAAATTTACCGGAAAAATTCCCGAGTTGCTTTCGCCCACTTTCACACTGTAGATTGTCCATAATCTTACGAATTTTCGATTGCTTACATCAAACTTCTTCAGGCCTTTTAGGGGTTGTTTTTCTTCTGTTTTCATTTCACTCCACGGTCTGTTGTTTTGCCGTTCGAATTCGTTACCGCCAACGCCGTGCGCAGCCTCCGGTTTTTGTAAGGTCGTTCCGCTTCACTTAGTTCAGTCCATTGTTGAGGCCGATCGTTGCTTCGTAGTTTCCACTTGGCGTCCAGTTTATTTTCAAGACCTTTCCCCACTAGGAACGTGACATTTGGACTCGACGGGCCCTGTAAATTCATGAGGGTAACTTGTTTTCGTTCATGCAGTTTTACTGCCACAAACTCAAGGCTTCTCAGGTGGTTGTCCCACTTAGAATTCGACTTTATACGTGTTTCTGCTTCATTCCACGCGATTTCATGCTTGGTGTCTGCGCAATGGACTGCAATGCTGTTGTCATTAGCCTCATTTCTTACACTTCCCATATGTTAAGTCAATCTCTTTCGCATTCGTCTGGTCTCACCAATGTATACAGCATCACAGTCCTTGCATGGAACTCGGTAAACCGCTTCTCTGGCGTTCACAACCTTGGCAAGAGCTTGCTCGTCACCTGATTTTTGGCTCATTCTTTCCCTGGCCTCTTTCCTTCTCGGTTTCACATTCTGGAGCTTCTTCCGTAATCCTTCTTCATTATTTAAGTAGGCCTTAAAGCCTTCTTTCCTCAAGATATCCTGGATGGGACAGCTGACTCTTTTAAGGAAGGTCAGCATCACTCTTGGGCTCTCGTTTTTCGAGGCTCCCTCACTTGGTTCTTTCTTGTTCCCTGTCTTTCTGCTTGCACGATGGTGATGGCTTTCTTGATACACTTATTCAGCATCCCTGCTGGATAGCCCAGATCGATAAACCTTCCCTTCGTTTCTTCGAGATGTTTTCTCGCTTTTTCAAGACAAGGCCCGTCGAGTCCAAATATCACGTTCCTAGTGGGGAAAGATCTTGAAAATAAACTGGACGCCAAGTGGAAACTACGGAGCAATGATCGGCCTCAACAATGGACTGGCCTAAGTGAAGCGGAACGACCTTACAAAAACCGGAGGCTGCGTACGGCGTCGGCGGTAACGAATTCGAAAGGCAAAACAACAGACCGTGGAGTGAAATGTAAACAGAAGAAAAACAACCCCTAAAAGGTCTGAAGAAATTGCTGTAAGCAATCGAAAATTCGCAAGATTATGGACTATCTACAGTATGAAAGTGGGCGAAAGCAACTCTGAAATTTCTCCGGTAAAAAAAAACTGCCAAATTCTAAAACAAAGAAAGCAAAGAATTCTAAAACACCTAAGAAGTTTCTTTATTATGTCTTGAACTGTATAAAGAAACCACATAGCACAAATGCAATTCACTGTGTATATTTTGGCTCGGAAATGAAAAGATCATCCACTGCGACAGTGTTCCACCTTGTTAAAGACAAGAAAGGCCAAACTACTGTGTATTAGTCCTGATCACATTATTAAGGGGCATACCATTGGCCATCACAATAAATCATTGCGTGCCTTTTTCCACTGTGTGTTAGGCGTGCTTACAGTATGTAAGTCCATTCCACCCCCTCCGCATGGACACGCAGCAGTTTCTTACTACTTGCAAGAACTTTCCACTGTCCACAAATAGTCACCGAGTGTAAGTCTATTCACTGTGCCCGTGTGTAGGTTCTTTCAACTCTGTACTATGTCACGAAAGACTTCGTTGAAGTTCGTACTGTGGAACATGATGAAATTCCGAAAAAGTCAATGCACTAAAAAATCACGCACATTTCCACAAACTAGACACTTACTCCTAT
>JAHWFP010241611.1:0-10135 GCA_023313725.1 Lithobius niger
TGACGATATATCGTCGCTTAGGCTAAAAAGGGTTAAAAAAAAATCATTAAAAGTACGTATTTGTGCAGCAAAGTCTGCCAACTTTTAGAGAAACTATCGAATTATGGAAAAAGCTGGTGTGTACCGATATTGCAAGCCAATACTAACTCCAGCATTGGTGAAGCCTTGATAGTAACCTGGGCACCGGTGTTTGCTGCGTAACTTTAGAATAACTTCAGCTACAGATTAGGACGAAAAAGCTAGCATGAACAAGCTATGTGTATGCTTCAATAATGCTGCGAGATGGCCCCATGGACGACCACCATGGTCTAGTACATCCCAATTGCTAGTGGAAAAGTCTGTTGTGTGCGGCTGCTATCAAGAGGAAGACATTTTATGATTTTAGTATTTCCACATAAGGATTCTTGATTCTGCAAAAACCCTTCCGCGTGCAGTCACACATTTTTTCAACCAGAGAGGGGGTACCATGATTGTGGCATGCAGTGCTGTAGGTTGACATTTCATAGCTGGGTGCTTGGACCAGTTTTCTTTTTATGTTCTTGTTTTTGCATTTCTTTGTTTGGTATAGGCTAGTAAAGCTAGTAGTTGTGCTTGAGGGCCAGTTGTCGCCCTTAATGGGAAATAAATAAGATCAACACCCTTCAAAATCTCTCGAAAAAATGATTAAAATGATGTATTGGTAGTGCTGTGTCAATAGCCGAAACCGAGCCGCGGTTTCGGTTTTTACTTATAAACCGAAACCGAATTGGTCGTTTTTTAAAAACCGGTTTTTTTTTAAAGCAGGTATGAATAAGTAAAGGCAACTTTGCATACATATGTGTGTGTCTTTGCAGGGATGTTTAACCATAAAAAACTTACCGTTGTCTTTTATAAATAAAATAATATCATACAAACTAATCGACGGCTTTGTCCGAAATGGCAATAACAGACAATAATGGTGACTGCCACAACAACGAACGGGAGGAATGTTGTCGCGTTCGTGATTGCTCAATTAAACAAACTGTGCCAACGTTTGTATTGTTAAGCAAAAAGCATTAGCACCAAATATAATAACTAGTTACAGGTATTTGGGATTATTAAATATTTCGCCAAATGTAACGTGGTTGTTTACATCTTTCTCGATCGGTATGCACCTGGGTCAGCGCAGCAAATTACAGATTGCTACTTGCGAATAATTCTCCAGGAATGGTGCATCGATCACTACGTTGAAGTTTTGTTTTCAACTAGATTATTATACAAGCGCCAATAAAAATTATAAGTAGGTTTTTCCGATTACAATTTTAAAAATAAAGCATTTTCAAAAAACAGTAACTCCAACATTTTATGCAAGGGTGTGTTGGAAGTTAGCGTTCCTGGACAAACAATCGATCAAAACTGACGCACATGCGAAAACATCAACATAGCGTCGCTCGTGGATGCGGGGACATTTTTGTGACTTAAAAATGTCTTTTTCATTTGAACAACAAAACCGAAATCGAAACTGATACCGAGGCCCTTTTTAAGAAAAACCGAAACCTAACCGATTCGTAAAAAATAAAACCGACACAGCACTATGTAGTGGAACATCAAAATGGGTTAAATTTTGGTAAAGTTGTCAGAAAATAAATGGTGTTTGACCAACACCATGAGCCAAGCCAATGATTGTTTGATTTAAAGAGTTTTTGTGAAAGAGTTTATTGCAATTATTGAGAATGTACTTATTTTGACAGTTTTATTTGCTTTAACAGATTTTGCCGACAGACCCCACTTTAATGGAATTAAAAGCCAAAGCGGAGAAAGGCGTTGTAAGTGTTTCATTTTCCTGAATTGTTTCGTATTACTAATTACTAAATTGAAACGTACTGTAAGAAAATTCGGTAATATTTTTTTTGTCTTGTTTTTCAGAAAGTTTTGGATATGCGAAAAAGGAAAGCTACTGTTCAAGAGAAAACGGCAGCCAAACGAACACAAGCTCTTATCAAAGCTATCAAGGTAGAAAACATTTCACACGCCAAACAAAAGCCTGTGCGTGTCGTCTTGAGAACCACTGTATTAACTTTTACAGGCAGGGTAGGAAGTTAAAGCACATCTTATGTTAAATAGTTGGGCCAATTAAATTGGTACTCTAACATCACAGGTCATCACAAAATAAACTGTTAGACTTACTTGAATTACTTTGAAATGAATCGCCTCGAACTCGGAAATTACTCGGAAGCAAGTAATAAATGTATCTGGACTTTGTTTATTGTGAGAACCATGCTATTTGTGCAAGTGAACGTGACATTGTAAATATTGGATTCAGCGTTGTATACAGGTGGCCATGCCGCTTTCTTCACTTACTTAGTAAATATTTGAGGCCGTGGACGTTCTTTTCAAGCAAGCTGATGAAAATGTCGAGGATATAACCAGAGCACTCAATTTTCTTCACCGTGCCTGATGAAGATTGTGGAAATACAATCGAAAATTTGCAAGATACAGACAGTATCCTATTTTTGAAAGTGAGCGTAATGAGTAATTGCCGAGTTCGAGGTGATACCACAGGTCATTTGTCTGGCATTAAATATTTATTATTCAGCAGTTTCAGTGATTCGTTGTCACAATCGATAGCCTGTTTTTTCGCAAATTTAGTATTATGTGCTTTTCTGATCTATCGAGTGCTGTTTTTTTTCTAGACTAAGAACATAAAGATTGATGGTGGCGTAGGTTCGGATGATGAAACGGAAAACGACCCATTAAACTTATCAGCTTTAGAACCCACTCATCTTGCTGCCCATGGCTCCAGGGTGTCCCTAAACCACGACGGTACCCTTGACTGGCCTGTCCTCTTGTTGTACCCAGAGTATGGGCAAGTCGACTTCATTCAAGCATTTCACGAAAACTGCAGGTTAATACGTTTGTTTCCGTTTTCTTTTGCCTAAATACTTGTCCCACTGCTGCAATATTTTCTGTAGACATTTTCTTTACATAATATGACTTGGTACAAGAGATACAACACGGTTTCCTTATTTAAATTACTTCTTGAAACTTTTCTTCACACTATTTTTACGTATTTATTCGGTGCCGTCCATCTAGCATCGTCCCCCGGGCGCATGCCGATTTTGGCCGTGATCCAACCTATTTAAGGCCACAAAAAAATAATGTTTGGTTCTCAGGTGTTTTACCTCTTCCAAAAGTAATAAGGTCCGCAGACATTTTATTTTATATATTTTCTAAAGTAACTTTCTGTTTTTTTATGGACAACAAAAGTTTAAATCTGAACATAAAACAGCCGCAAGTGATTGATGTACAAGAGCCCAGTTGTATGTAGTCTTCCGCAAGCTTAGTGCTCTAAACTGCCTTTTTGTGACCGATTAGTGTGTTTTGATAAACAACTTGACAATAATTGAAACACTTGATTTGGAATTATCAGCATTCGAATGCTCTCGAAAAGACGGTTGAAAATATCTGGGTTCATACGGGTTCTTGAAAACCTGGAAATAGTGGAAAATGAAAATAGAATTCCAGGCCTAGAAAAGTGCTTGAGAAACAAGAAAAATGCGACAAGTCCTGGAATACTCCTGAAAATTCGCGTAACAGCAAATTGCATTTCTTGTTTCCATGTTGGAAATCGGTGTTGCTTCATACAATGTTGAGAAACACAAACTTGAAAAACTAATTAATAAAAATAAAGTGTGACACATAGTGTGTAGGAACTATACATAAAATAGCTGCACCGAAATGGAATTGCAATGCCAATATTTCCCACCCTAAACTGGGTCAAATTTTTGAACACATTTCAGTCAAAGCTTTTAGTTGTTTTATCTGGTAATTATTTTTTTGTGGTCCTTGAATTGTCAATGAAAAGTCCTGGAAAAATCCCGGAATTTTATGTTTACAGGCGAGTACAAACCCTATAAAGTGGTGTAATTAGAACGTCAAAATCGGTCAGTATTGCGCAGCATGAGAGGAAAAAACTAGTACTTTACAATACCTTAAAGAGGCAGTAAGAGGTTTGACCCACACTCACCCGAGAACCAAATATTTATTTTTTTGATTTCTAGCAACAAGCTTCTAGCTTACGCTGTGTATTTGTTTATAATAATAATAATAAAACCTGTGAATGTTTGTTTTAGGCGCAGAATGTAGTTACATCTCTTCAACTATTTTGTGGATTTCATACATTTATATGGTTTTTCTCCTTACGTGCCATGCAGGGAAGCCAGCCCACTGAATGTACTGAATGAGGGGAAGTAACCAAAAGGATTTAACTAGACTGCAAAACAGCTGCACCAAAATGGAATTGCAGTGCCAGTATATCCCACCCTAAACTGGGTCAAATTTGTGAACACATTTAAGTCAAAGTTTTTAGTTGTTTTATCTGATGATTATTTTTTTGTGGTCCTTGAATTGTCAATGAAAAGTCCTGGAAAAATCCTGGAATTTTATGTTTACAGGCTAGTACAAACCCTATAAAGTGGTGTAATTAGAACGTCAAAATCGGTCAGTTTTTGGCAAAATGATAGGAAAAAACGCGTACTTTCCAGTCCCTTTGATGAACATCGTTAGTGCAGCGTACAACGGAATTGACTGACTACTGCTTCCCCGGTCTGGCTTCCAAACTCAACCAACAATGGAGTGTCCAGATGCAGCGACCTATAAAGATCAGTGGTGACATAGCCCTAGCGCGTGGTTCAAAATGAATGCCGTCGCCACGTGGTGTGAAGGAAATTTGTGCCGTTTTGTGAGCCGACTTCTGACGAAGGTGGTCGGATAAACCACCGAAAATTTAAGAACTCTGTTTTGTCGTTCTCCGGTTGTGGTAATGTGTCATTTCCGCTGTATGAGAACTGGAGATGAATAAACTGTTTGTGTGGCAGTGGAAACTCTTTTAGTTATGAACAATACATATAACGTTTAAACCACTTTCGTAATTGTATAATTTATGTTAACTAGGTGTGGTATTTGACATGACGAGTCTATCGGTATGGTCGTACTATTGTCATACCAACGTTCAATTGTTTTAGGTCTCTTTGTCAACATCCGTGTAATTTATTTGTCTGCTGTGGTTCATTGAACTGGTTTGTTTCTGTATTTTCAGTTTTGCAGAACAGGTGGAGGCCATGTTTGGGAGTGGGGTAAGTCGGCCGCCATGGGATGAGGAGGACAAATATTACCCAGACAAAATGAAAGTGAGTCTTTTGAGTTTTAAGCAACACTTTTTTGTTTTAGTTTTTTCTTTACGTAGTGTCTCACCCGAATATGTTAATCCCTCATTTGCAGATTTATTTCGAGAGTCGTGAAGGAAGCACAATATTCCAAGTCAACCCAAACCAATCACTTTTAAAAGCTTTGACACAAGAAATGTAAGTGGGACGTTAGAAATTACCATAGTTCCCTTACCAGGGAGGAAGGGGGGGGGGGCCGCAAACAAGGCTCTTAAACAGCGATGCTTAATTTTTACGTAGTGATCGGTGGTTTTGCCATAAATTTATATGGGACGAAAAGTATAATTTCTTATCGTTAAAATTATTTTGCTGAACTTAATATCTACATCATTAAAGACGTATGATGTGCATGTGTGTGTGCGTATATGTACTTCTACTCCTCTTAAACCAAGACACCTACAAAGATTGGAGTAGGACCAAATAAAAGATAATTAAATTCCGCTTCGGTTAGGCCTATTTTCATCGCTGTAATTTGATATTATGACTCTCAAATATGCGACAGATTCTGAAAAAAATAACGTCAAATTTTTTTTTAACCCTCGTGATGTTTGTTCATGATGTCAGTTTGTTCATGCAAACCTCCTCGAGCAAAGCGGGCAATGTGGCTAGTTTGCTGTTAAAAAAAATACAAATTTCCTACTCATTATTGTTCAGGTCTAAGCTGAATGCATGAATTATTCTTAAGGCTGCACGATGCCAACTTTACCAATCCGATACCGGTCAGTTTTAAAAATTATGCTGATACCGATGTCCAAAATTTTATCGAAATTTTTCATCAATGGTGTGTGTAGTATTCTGCAAAATTCAAATAATTATTAAAGTAAAAATGTTTTAAATTATGATCTACAGTTAAAACATAGCTATGAAGATGCTCAGTGATTTCTTAGACAAAACGCCGCAAACGTCATGTTGTCTCTAACGGGTCCAGAGTTATCGATATTTATGGTAAAGTTGCTGATACTGTTCTGATACCGATAATATCGGCAACCGATCCAATCCAGTATCGGTATCAGTGCAGTCTTTATTATGTGGGAGCGCTACTCCTGCATGACTACACCTGTAGGAGACATGCTTTGTCTTCGACACTTTCGATCATTTAACTTTGCTCATTTAAGTCCTAAATTATGCGAAAATAAGTCACATCCGCTCCTTTTGTCCTCCCTCCCTCGCGTTTACTGACCACTTTCTCTTTTGTTGTGTAGTGCACAGTCATGATTTGCTTTGCTGTTTCTTTTTCAATCTTCTGATACGCCTTAACAATGCCGAAGGAGGACAAGATTGTGAAACCCAACACTAACACTGTAGTAGTGAACAGAGTATAGGGTAGGATAAAGATAAAGGCATCATTAGAATTGGGCCGAACACAAAGTTGAATTTTGAATTTAAGCGCGAGTTTGCCTTCTGAAATTTTTCAAACATTCAAAGTAGGATGGTTTGTTTTTTCAACAACAGGTCTTTGGTAAATCATGTATGAGAAGTAGATTATGTTTTAACCGTATTCGTTTCGCACTTGAGATTATGTTTTGGACAGGGTACGTCATCACAATCTAAAGAAGCGGTAGGCTTGCGAAACTGCGACTAGTGCAAGGCTTGATCACTAACGGTGAATGTACTGGAGAAGGTGGCCCAGGAGCCAAACATGTTAGATATGTTTGATGTCCCTTCACTGGAAATCCATTAGCTTGCGTTACAAGAAGCTGGCAGTTGTCGTCCTGCGACATAGTGATTTAAGTGAAGTGACCTCCTGAATAGAGGGCAGGGATGGGTACCCTGTGGGTAGAACACATTATGATCAGTGGTCCTAGACTCGCTACTGGTATCTCAAGTCTGTGTTTTGAACCTTATTTTAGACGCTTGCAGAGGTGCAGGTTTGATTTCCTAGGGAAAACGGGATCGGTTAAGTTGGTCAAGCAGACCAGACGACGAATGCTGCCAAACTAGGGTCGGTGCCAATGACGTTTGTCAGTCAAGCTACAGTTCATCCCTAAATTCTTGGGGAGTATATCAAAGCTGCAAGATGCTGACGACAGTCTGCTGCCTTAATTTACTTCCCCCTAGGAATATATAATGGGGTTGTCCCTCATCCCTTCTTTGTATACGCAATTATTGTATAGCAAAACAAATAATATTAGCATGTTAGGAATCTTTACTGGTTGCAAACATATTGGCCTTTACATCCACGCAAAGCATATGGTCGCCCTGGTTTTACCCTCCCTTCATTCGCTTTCAAAAACTTTTAGTAACCAATTTGCTTCAGATGCTGTAACTAAGGCTTGGCCGATACCGATATTGGCATCGATACTAGTGGTATCGGTAGCGGCTAACTGTTTGGTCAAATATCGGTTTTTGCGATATCTTTGCCAAAAATTATCCGTTTTTGATGTTCCAATACACCATTTTAACCGTTTTTTCGAGAGCTTTACAATGGTGTTAATTTCAGAGCGATAGTTACAGTCGTTCTCAAATTATTTAACAAAAACCGGTTCCAAAAACGCACTTTACTGCAAGATGCTTGCTCATAGCACTTTGAGATTCGGAGTTTTTCATCAAATTTTGTTTCTGAATATGGAATAAACATTAACTTTACTGGAAGTAATGCATTGAAGTATCGGCATCGGACCGTGTCGGTATCGGATCGGATCTGTCAAAGTTGGTATCGGCCGAGCCTTAGCTGTAACGCACCAAACAATTTATTTAAAAAAGAAAAAGAAATATACGTCGATCACAAGACTTGAGATAAAAGTACTAATTCCTTAATTTATTTCCAGGTATGTGGTCCAAGGCGGAACCCCAACTTTTATCGTTCTTGTTGATCAGTCACCATTCCAACAGGAATTTCTAAAAAATTATCCAAACGTTGTTACTTTGTGAGCATTGATTTTTTTTTTTTTTTTTTTGTGTGCCAAGAAACATTTTATTTTTGTAACATACGATCATCCTAGTAAAATAAGCTCTATTTTTAATGATACTGGCTCTTTACTTTTTTCATGTGTAAAGGGAAAGGTTGTACTGGACCAAATACTGTGATAAACTAGGTGTTCGGTCAGTGTACAGCATTCAATAAGAAAAATCCACTGAACACGAAATTTAATGTTTCGCGTTTTTTAATCCTCACTGGCTTCAAGGTTCCAAACACCATGTAGCTAGACCACGCCGTTCAGAAGTTATCAAGGTAAATGTAAAAGGCAGTCTTTATTTTCAGAAGTTTGAACATGTTAATGTGAACATATCAAAAAGTGTTAATAAACATATGCTCCCATCAAGACGTGGCTGTGTGGATTGAATGATTTTTTTCCCAAGTGCATGTAGCAAGCGCATGTAGCAAGGTATAAGGAGGCCTCGATTAGATAGCTGGTCGCCGTGAGAGCGTTCTCACTGAAACGTATCAAGTTCTTAAGTAAGAAAGCCATTATAAACATAACAAAGCTTAATTTCACTTCAAGGACACTTACTTTGTCCAGCTAATTTTTGATGTACCACAGATATTTTTATTATGCTTTAGGGATTTTCTGTCTACATCATCGTCTGCTTTTCCCACTAGAGCATTCAAATGTGGCCGTGATCGCAGCCTCCTGTATTCATAGGGTTTGTGCGGTGCTCTTGTTAGGCTTCAATGACGATTCCACTGCTCTCTGAGATCTCTTCCTACCAAGTGCGTAACTTTTAGGGAAAGCTGGGCCCTGGATGTTCATTAAAGTACTGTGTTCTTCTCATGTTGTTCAACTGCTTGACAATATTGTCGTATTGATAATTTGCAATTTTTCTTTAAACTGTCTAAAATGTTGTTGCTACGCAATAATTAGTAATAATTGTTTTAGCTTAAAATTTCTTGGTGTTTTGCCAACCTTACCATGTGTGGGACCATTTTAAAAATCACGGAACTTCCCAATAGACATCGTAGAACACTTTCAAAGTAAAAAAGCCCCGTAAAATCACAATACTCGCAGATTTTAATAGATTGTGTTATTTTTGGCTTTGTATTTTTTGTATTGAACAATTATTCATTCATAATAGTAGGTGTAGGTATACATTTAAACTTTTGATTTTTATTATTGTCTTTTCGTTGAGATGAACACAAATTGTTGTGAACAAGCAACTGCATCTTTTCAGCAGTAAAGTGACCGATCTGATCCCAGAATTTTACTTTTTTCTTCTTAATATAACCTTTTTTAATTTATGGTCACGGAAAATTATTGTGCTCAACAATTTAGTTGATTTAACGAAAACACAGCTTGATTGGTTTCGGCAACCTAAAAAGCATAAACTACTGGTTGTTTGGGGCCCCATTCTACTCAATGTTAGGCATCAATATTTAGGCCTATTACCGTAATTCGCATATTAAACGCCCAGTTAATGCTAGTGCCCAGCCCCCTAAAATGCTTGAAAGTCAAAAATCATGATGTACTCTTGTTGACGCCCACCTCTTAAAAATTATCGATTTTCTGTGGTAAAATTAACTGAAATCATACGTTTTAACGAAAGCAACGTTTCATCCCCGTAAATTGTGATTTTTCTGCAGCAAAATTAACTAAAACTTCATACATTCAACAAAATCTACTTTTAATCTAACACGATTCACGGGAGCGTTTGTAATCACGGAAAAGTCGGCAATATTAGGCCTACGTTAAATCAATTACGTGCGTGATCTGGATTCACTCTAGGAAAACACAATGCCTTTATTCTCATTTATTCACAAATTTAGTTTATTAGATTAAGTTAAAACTAATTTCTAACCATCACCAACCTTTAAAACGGACAACGCGATTCACAACCGGAAAGCACATTTTTGTTTACACAATTTTCCGGAAAGTCGTAAAATTTACATTGTTTTCTGTTCTTCCCTTCGTCCTGCTCTCCTGGAGAGAGTAATCCAAGCCGGAAGTTCTGGCATGGATTACTCTATCCAGGAAGGCAGGAAAAAGGGAAGAACAGAAAACAATGTCAATTTTACG
>JAHWFP010241616.1:810-11926 GCA_023313725.1 Lithobius niger
GTGTTGTCCATAACCCGTTACGAGATGTGTTGTCCATAACCCGTTACGAGATGTGTTGTCCATAACCCGTTACGAGATGTGTTGTCCATAACCCGTTACGAGATGTGTTGTCCATAACCCGTTACGAGATGTGTTGTCCATAACCCGTTACGAGATGTGTTGTCCATAACCCGTTACGAGATGTGTTGTCCATAAGCCGTTGCGAGACGTCTAATCTATCAACCCCCCCCCCCCATTCCGTTCTTTTTCGTTGGGCTGGGGACGAAACAACCCGTCCATGAAAACCAAAATCTGTCATGTGACGCCTGTCCTAATATTTTGAAGTGTGCTTTTGAACTATCTGCGTGAAGGGGTTTCTGTCAAAATTGTACGCTACGCCATTATTGTAAAATTCAAGAGACCTCAAAGCAACCAAATTGATTCGTATCCTAATCCTTTTTTGTAAACATCCCCCCCCCCCCCAACCGTCTCTCTCCATTAAAATAATGCATTAGTGAAACTAAAGGTTTGACTTGAGTGTTTTCCATACGTGACAATTGAATTGTGAATAATGGGGCGCAAGTGTTTTATTAATTCTTAACAGTTTGGTTTTTGGAGTTCGGTTCGCGGCCTTAAAACCCCGCAAAAACGAACCCGGGACCTCTTGCGAGTTCCCCTAGATTTATTTCCCCCCACTGTTTCATACAAGGGATGGTGTCTGCCTTTTTTAACAACTATAGTGAGCGACACCCATTGTAATTACCCTGTAACGAGCAAAAGCGAATTCAAAGCGACTCCACCCGTAAATTAACCCTATTTTTTTCGTGTTCTAACCACAGACATGCCTATGTAATCCCGGGCCCAAAATTAGGGCGGAGAATTTGATTGTTTTACTTCGTTTGTGCGTTTTGCCTTTTTTTTCGCACCAACACTCGTATTTTTTTCATGTTTCACATTTTTTCACACCGGCATGCATCCCTGCATATACAATATACTCTTCCGTAAGCTTTTCCCCTTAACTTCCTTATATTAGTCAACATCTTTAAGCTGGGAAAAAGGCAAGGACAATTCGGAATGGAACAACTAAGATAACATCCGAAACTCTAACTGAAGGATAAAGGCCAACTGTGACTATACCCTTGAGAAGTGTTTCCAAAGCCTTTTTGTAGTTATTCTACACCTTAAAGCTTTGGGGATTGGACTAGGATCACCAGTAAGGGAAATTCTATAGTTTGTTCCACATTATGTTTGCAGGAAACTGACTGTAAGACTCCGCGTTTCCTTGTACTGCGAGTGTCAAAACTTGTGGATATAACACTTGTACACGCTACATAGTATACGCTCTAAGGGCACGTTTACGCAACCACTCGCTTTTGCATTCTCGCAGCTAAGAAGCTAGAAATCGTCTGAAATTCCAACATGGCGGCGGTTTTAGCTGTGACGACTCGCAATGAAAACACTTAATAATGCGAGTTCAGAAGGGACTGTAAATTTCGTCAGGAGGAATTCTTTATATTATTGGCACGGATTATAAGACTTAAAGCATTTACTCAAACAACGTCGGATTTAGCTAATCCAGATAGCGTTGTTACCACGGCCACGACAACTTTGCCATTGTGATTAAATTCTCGCTGCGAGAATGCAAAAGCGAGTTGTTGCATAAACTCGCCCTAATAGTAACTGTTAAGAGTCTAAGAGGGGATATTTGCATGTTTTATGCACTCGCAGTGGAAGGAAACGTGACGTCATGCAGTCAGGTTCCTGCAAACATAATGTGGAGCAAGCTATAGAATGGAACTAGTCCACAGTGCCATCACAGCTCATGAAGGAAAGAGACCTAGAAACTGTGCCTGCACCATCTACATCATTAAGGACGTATGATGTGCGTGTGTGTTTGTGTGTTTGTACCTCTACTCCTCCGGAACCAAAGCACCTACAAAGATGGGAATAGGACCAAACGAAAGATAATTAAATTGCGCAGAGTATATGCCTATTTTCATAGCTGTAAGTTGATATTATCACCCTCAAATCTGCGAAAAACCCTGAAAAAATAACGTTTTTTTAAACCCTCTTCGTGTATGTTCATGTCGTCATAGTTTGTTCATGAAAACCTTCACGAGCGAAGAGAGATGATCTCTCACCTTCGTAGGAGATTACATCTGACTTTTTGCAGATGTGTCTCCCAAGTGAGGGATCATAAGAAAGTGAAGTGATAAGGCACCCATGGAAAAATCTGTACTGAGCAGGACGTAAAGAACAATATTCTTACAATAAGTAAAACAAGAAAACCCATATAAAGTGTATAACTAACACAAATTAAAAGTGATGTGTGGTTTTTGGTGGTTACATAGATTCAGTCACGCTTCTGAGGAAATATTTGCGCTGATTGAGTGAGCGAAGCGAACGAAAATCAGCGTTTGTCATCAGAAATAGCGCTTTTCTGATTAATTGCCTGATCTTTTTGCTTTGAAAGATACAAATGTTGGAATGATTTATGGTTACCATTTGTTTATGCAGTGAAGCCTTCCGAAAAACGCGTACTGCACTCTGACCATTTGCTTGATCGTTTTAGACGTGGAATGTCTGTCAGCAGCACAAGAGTTGCACCATGAAAGCTCCTCGAGCGGAGAGAGACGACGCAGAATGAGCGAGCGACTCCGCTAGTTTAGCATAAACGCTGTATTAGGCCTTTATTTTGAAGAAAACGTTTTTTGGGAATTCTTCATTGGCAGGGTGTGGAAAAGTTACTCTTGGGCATCACTATGACTCACACCCCCCCCCCCCCCCCCCCCCCCCCCCCCCCCCCGGGGGGATTAAGTGTCTTGAGGTGCCCCAAGGTGCCTACAAGTTCAACACAGTACGGCAATGAGCAGAATGGCAAAAAAGGCAAAAATGATGATTTGAGTGGTTTTAAATTTTATTTTACCATTATCTCATATTAAAACACTTAAGAGAATAAGAAACGTAAGCCGTAATTGCCGGAAAAAAAAGTGTAAAACTTGTAGTACCGTAGTTATGGGCCAAAATTGCCTAAAGGCTATTTTGGCCAATTTTCGATGCTTTAATTATTCCCAGTGTTTAAAAACGTTTCTCCACACCCTCTTGGACAAAAGTGAATTCGAAAAATGAATTTTCACGGCTCACTCCCTTTTGTTTAACCGAATTAATTTTAATAGCCTATGGGCGTTTAATAGGCGATTTACGGTAAGATTGATGAGGGAAAGGGAGAAAAAAGTGCAGTTTTGAATGTGCGACTGTATTTCATTATTAAAAAGGAGTCGGGGACTGGGGAGGAAAGGTATTTTTAACGTTAGGGCACAAGATACATTTTGATATAAAAAGTTTGGTAGCGCACTGCCTTAACAAAATTCTGGACCCGCCCCTGCACACCCGTCACCATGTCCGCCCCCATGGCCGCAAAGCAACACTACAAAACGCAGAACCAAATCACACCTGTCCGATTACGAACGCTTGTTTGCTTGCTGACCAGGCTTTATTCCCATCTCCCCAAAATAAAACGAATGTACTCGCCCGAATGCAAAACTATGTACGTACGCATTGAATTGGGGTCATTCTTGCCACCAAAAAAAATTTGTGCGAGTGATTGTATTGCTACTAGTTATGTACTTATTTTTAGAATTATGTTTTTCAATTTTTTAATATATTTTTTTGTATATTTTTTTTAACTATTTGATTACGACAAATCCCATCATATTGTTGAAATTCAATACAAGTAATTTCTTATTTTTTAAAGACGTTAATTTTACAGTAAATGCCGTAATTTGTGGCTGGGTGTTAGCGACCCCCCCGGGTCCTTGCCAGACCCGTTGCTATTGCAACAAACTTTGATTTTTATGATATTAATTTTGGGTGGTTTTCGTAGATGTTGCCGCCATGTTGCCTCATGCACCAAGAGAGCGTCACGTGTGGCGGTTAGCGTTTTGATTGGCTGACGGACAAACTCCACGCATATGTCAAATTGACGAATATAAATTTTTTCGGAACGAGTCGGACACGCAACAGAGGTTCTGATTTGCGTCCGCAGGCTGCATTTGAGCCATCGGGAGACGGACCAAACAGTGCGGTGTGGCATGGCCTTTAGGCCGGCAGTATTTTTTGCGTCGGTTGACATGGCTAAACATTAAAAATAAAACTAGGGCCGTCGTCACTTCCACTGTCGACGTAATGGAGCGGGCTTCGCTTTCTTTACTGTTTGGCCTAAGGAGTCTGCCTTTGAAAGTAGTGATATCATTCAACCAGGGAAGACCGCCAAGGTAGCTAGCTGTACTTAGCTGGACAGTATTATGAAAACGTTATTGATGCGTCTTTCTCTCTATGAATAGTGGCCACACATCCTTTAACTTTTAGTTTTTCTTTATCCTACACCTGCCCTTACATTTTCCACAATTACAATTTCGGCAGCGTTGGGATTTATTCTCAACATGACAGAATATTAAGGCTGAGTCGATGAGATCTTTTCTATCGATCACGAGCCGATCATTAAACAAAACTGGCCGATACCAAACGCCGGTCCCCGTTCCCAATTAACCTAAAACTGTAATACTGAAGTATGACTTTATAAGAAAAATACTTTTGAAAGCATTGCATTATATACATAAAGCATAGGTCTTAAAGCATACACAATGCACCAGAAATGAATTTTTCTTGAATTACTTTATTATAAATAAATACTACAATGTTTACAGTATTATGCCATTTTATAAGAGGAGAAAGATAATAAAAACAAAAACTAAAACTACTTCAATAAATAGTTGGCAACAATTAATCATCCTTCTGGCACTGCGACATCATGACGAAACTTGTGTTAGCTGTAAACAGAAATAAGAAAAAGAAAAAAAATATATCAAATTAGATTTTTTTTAAAAGTAGCAAAGGTATTGAAACGAACGAAATGGACAGAAGAAAAAACTGCGAACGTAGAGCAGTGACATTTGCCGCCATATGGGCACCAGTATGGGTTTTGGAGGGCATAACTACAAGGTGCACTACATAAAAATGGAGGGAAAAACAACGGAAGAGCGGATTTCTTAGGCTTAAAATAACGTTCATTTCTCCAACAACAAAAATCGCGCGTTTTAGGTCTAAGAAATCACTCTTAACAGCATCGGCTTCAGTATGACGCTTTTCTGTTTTCTCTACAGTGCCCCTTGCAGCTAACCCATTAAGCTCCAGCATAGAGTTATATACAATAATACTACGCCGTGTCACTGCTATATAGCCTACACTTTTTCACTATTTCCTATCTTTGGATCTGATAGTGTATCCAAGGAAACATGAATACAAGCAGGTCAAATATGAACATGAAGGTCAAATTTGGTATTTATATTGCAAAATAGGTTTAAAGACTATTAAATTTGCATACATCTTTTAATGTAATATTAAAGGAATATTACCTCCCAGCACCATTTTTCTCGATCCACCACATCAATTACGGCCCCAAAGATCTATTTACTTAACTGTTATTCTTTCCCTTGCTAAAAAACCGTTTTAAAATATGGCATCTAGGAGATTTTCTGTTGAATATTGTTAACTATATTTAAAAAAGACCCGTAACTATATGATGCAATGCGCGCGTACAATAATCATGACGTTTCATCTGTGTATACATCTACTAATTTTCTAATAATTACCATGAGATCTAAAATCTAATAGACTAATGCGGTAAAAATTAAAATTAATTACTCCAATAGATCGCCGAAGCGCAATTATAAGACTAGCCTAGAAAATTCTAAATTGTGATTTTAAAATACGAGAATCATTCCGGTTTGTGACGATAGCCACCCCAGCCGACCTTGGCACTGTAATTGCTCGGATGATGATCTGTGCGTAGCTGTAATTTGGCACGCGGAATGTTATAAGGCAGGCCGGGTGCCCCTTTAACATTTCAACGTTCCGTTTTTGTTTAGGCCGCTAAAAATTAATTAAGTGGTTCTCAGGAGTGATACTAAAAAAATTGACGTGAGCGGGCAGTTTTTTTTTTTACTTTTCGTTCGAGTTTTTTCAGATGCGTGCGATGGCTTTTTTTTAAATTTATCAAGCGAAAAAAAAATCATAGCTTACATTATGTCGTACAATATGAGTATGAATACAATATCTAAGTTTGAATGCCAGGTTCAGGTTCATCATGCAAATGTTGCACATTTAACGAAAGTCTTTCTTCACATCCAAGTTTTTACCGGCGACCTTCCTCTCGCCGATTCGATTCGTTTTGAGGCGATCATGTGAATGGAGCAAAAGGACGATTATGGTTATCGGCTCCACGAAGTGTTAGGTGAAAGATCGGATGCGTAATCGTAATTTTTTTTTTAGTCAATGACATAAAACACGTTTCATGCGCTAAGAAAAAAATAAACAATGCGTGCGCTCCGGAGAACCACTTAATTAACTTTTAGCGGCCTTATTAATACCAAGAATGTATAGGGTTGGGACTCGGGAGGAGTATTTGTAACTCTAAAAAGTCCGTATTGAAACGTGTTACATTCATTCCTATCAGTTTCGTCCGAATTTTCAGAGGGCGCCACGCGTTCCATCCGGTAGTTTCTGCTCATTTTTCAGCCAAACTCTAAAGTAAACTACATTACAACTAAGCCAAACTAAATAATAATTAAGTACAAGCTGGTTTCATTGAGTTTAGTTTAATTTTACGTTGAAAACTTCGTAGAAATTCCCACATAAAACTCGTGACGCCCTCTATAAACTTAGACGGAACTAATAAGACTGAATCTAAGACGTTTTAGTAGGTGTCTCGGTGACAAATTCTCTTCCCCAAACCCTACAAATTCTTGTTAATAGTGAATAGCATGGATTATTACTCCACACTTCCCCCGACCCAAACGAACGCGCCGTTTAGTTGTGAGAAACTAAGACCATAGATTAGAAAATTAACTAGATATACCATCTCACTTCTTCCCGTTCTACGCGGAACTCTGGCGGTAGTTGCGGCTACTAATACCTCTGCTAACGCTTTGCCTCCGTGCTGCTTCGAAGGCAAAAGCATTAGCAGAGGTATTAGTAGCCGCAACTACCGCCAGAGCTCCGCGTAGGACGGGAAGAAGTGAGATGGTATATCTAGTTAACTTTCTAATCTATGCTAAGACATATCGGTAATTATCTAGATTAGGGGCACCACGCCAAATCACTTAATTTTTGTACTAACGGACGCTACTCTTCCTCCTAACACCATTTCGCATCACAAAATCCGTGGGAAACGTGTATAAACTTCTCAAAAAATTATTCAAAACACGTAAACTGATATTCACAGAGACGCTAAAGCTACGGCGGAGGCAGCCATACTGTGAGGTGTTTGATTCGGAAAGTAGGGTAGCCGGAAAACCCGATTTGCACAACAACAAACGTTTGCGGAAATTTTTCTTTCGTTGTTTTGTTATTGCCAGTTTCGTATGGTTTTGTTGTTATTGTCAGTTAGGTTACGTTAGGTAGGTTAGGTTAGGTTTGGTTAGGTTAGGTTTCCGTAAAATTTTAGTGAGCTGCAAATCGGATTTTCTGGCTACCCTTCTTCCCTCACAATATGGCTGTCGCCACCACTGCTTTAACACGTATGTGACTATACATGTTATGTCTTTTGAATAATTTTTTTTATCCACGTTTTTCCCGGATTTTGTGATGCAAAATGGTGTTAGGATGAAGAGTAGCGTCGGTTAGTACAAACATTAAGTGATTTGGCGTGGTGGCCCCTAATCGAGATAATTACCAACATATCAACTGTAACGTACGTACTTACATCTTACTGGGGTGGTTTGCTGCACATTTCTTTGTTTTTGTTACACATGCTCTGGCAAGAACCCATGCAGACGTTGTTGTCGATGTCACAAGTTGGTGTGGACTTGTGTTGCTTTTTGCATTCGGTCATGGTTTTCAGTCCGTCTTTCTCTTGCGTATTGGCTTGGACGCATTTGCAAACCTGAAGATCGGCCTCGCACGTTTTCTCGCAGGCGCTGGGATCCCCTTGACCAGCGGTGCAGTACTCGATGCATTTGGCTTTGAGGTCTTCACAAGTCAGTGCTTTCGGTGCCTCATTTTGGCCTGCTACCAACACCACAATGGCGGCGCCCAACAACATTGTTGCAACGGAGGGAGTCATCCTGCACAAAAATGAATAAATAAATCAATTAAAAAATACAAAAATACTAAATGTTACAAATTTAAAGGATTTAATACACTATTATTTTAAATAACTATTATAAGTCTGAATACAAACTTAAGGACACCTTTAAAAATGGTTTTCTAACGGATCAATCAATATGATTTAAAATACCACTCATTAAAAATAGTTATGGTGCCATGTGCCAAAATCATTATACAGGGTGTAACAAAAGGTCGTGTCCAAACTTAGGTGACTAATTCCTTAGGTCAAACTAAGAATGTAATTCATATAAACATTTGGCCAAAAACGTCTTATTCTTTGGTTATCGCATGAATTAAGAACCCAAATTCCAGCTCCGCCTCCCCATCTCCGCCCACGCTCTGGCTATTGCAAAAACAAAACCACCGTTGGAATATTCGAACATGTCCGAAATTCCGACATGTCCGACGGTGTCAAACCTGCATTAATGGTCAGGGAAGAAACTTTGAACAATTACTGTAACTGCTATCCCCCCCCCCCCCCCAACCACACACAGGAACCAGGTGTCTTTGGGAAACAATAACATTTTTATATTTTTTATTTTTACGAACCACTCAAGCACTTCATGGAATTAACGTAGTCTGCAGGGCATTTGCAAACCTGCTCTAACGCCCAGGGAAGGATTTTTGACGAATTATTGTGAACCATCTCGCATTGCTGACAAGGACTCGTCACAATATCACCGAACGTACTGTAGCTGGACTATTAAATCGACGCAAACCTCCAACACTGTAGTAAGAGATGGTCAACATATTCCGACAGCACCACACCAAATAATCCAGCTGCTGCACATTCGTGCAGTGTTAAGTGATTCCCTTTGACCCAGTAGTACTGTTATCGGCCTTTTCCTATTTCACGATGTTTTCTTATTTTAGTTTCGACCTGTGCAGAACTGATGTTCGCGTTTAATACTTCGCGTTATTAAAACCTGTATGGTATTATCAGTCCTACATTAACACCGACTAACGAAGTTTTCGAAGAATTGTTGCTTCCCCTCCAGGACAAATTGTTTGGCAATAGAGATATTTTCCCTTTAGTCTGATTTTGATTCTTAACAATTTGTTCTCTACCTGCAGTTCATTGTCTTCATTCACTACCTTCCTATTCTGATTTGTTTTTGCAATAGCCAGAGCGTGGGCGGAGGTGGGGAGGCAGAGATGGAATTTGGGTTCTTAATTCATGCGATAACCAAAGAACAAGACGTGTTTGGCCAAATGTTTATATGAATTATATTCTTAGTTTGACCTAAGGAATTAGTCACCTAAGTTTGGACACGACCTTTTGTTACACCCTGTATACCAACACTTTTCAATACAATTCCTTCACACCTTTTAAAGTTGGACAGTTTTAAACATGCAAAAAAAGAGATAAAACAGTGGTTAATTTATGGTTAAAATGTATTGATGGTTTATACAGCACAAATATGAATTCCTAACTGCTTGTAAATATGTAAATGTGTTGAAAATAACTTTAATAATTATTTATTGAAATTATGATGTCAAACTAATCTTCTAACTGAATTTTACAACATAAGTGTCTTTGATGTAATCTGTAGTATTCTGTATATTATTTTTCAACCCATACAAGATCATCATGATCTTCGGGATGCTTGATGAATACAAAATTTATTTATTTATCTTAATAAATAAAGTTGATCAGGAGGTTATAAATAGTTTTGAGTTACGAACGAAGAGTGCCGGACAGTATTAAAAGTGGCACTATCACAGATTTAAAAAGCGGACGAAAATACTATGGCGCTATCTAGCGGCAGTGACATTGCTAACTTTTACAGATTGCTCCCATTTGCACGAAATTTTCACTCAATAATTAACGATACCGTGGCTTGTTTGTTTCGTTAAAAGAAATGCCGTTGTGCATTCCTACGCTTGGTGCAAGCAAGTGCTATATAGCACTTGATAGCGCTAGATGTTGCCAGATTTTGCAGACTTTCACTAGGTGATAGTGCTACTTTAAAGGCACATTCCTCCCAACGCCATTTTTTCTCGATAAGTTCGGCCCCAAACGTCTTTTTACTTACCGTAATTCAATCCCTTGCGAAGTAAAAAAAATCCGTTTTAAAGTGTGGCGTCTAGGAGATTTTCTGATGAATACTGGGAATCAATGTAATAGTATCCTGCGATTATATGATCCTTTGCGCGCCCACAATAACCTTGACGTTCCAACTGTGTGTGTGTGCATGTACTAATTTTTAAACGTTTGCTACTAATTACTACGAAATCAAAAATCTAACAGACTAATGCGGTAAAAATTGAAATTATTTATGCCAATAGATTGCCGAAGTAAAATTATAAGGTACTAACATAAAAAATTGTAAAATGTGGTGTTAAAATATGAAACGGTTTGAGACGACGCAATTAATGCGCTCGTGCTGGCTCGTCTACTAGGTGCGAAAGGCCAACTGATACAGTAGCTCCGTTGTTCCTCGCTGCGAGGAACGCAGCTACTATTTCAGTTCGCCTGATATTACTACGCCGAGTCTCGCGAAACCGTGCGATGGTAAATGCGCGGATGGCGATCTGCGCGTGGCTGTTATAAGGCAGGCGGAATGTGCTTTTAAGACTTTGCCTCACTAACATAACGGAAACCAGGGGCGGATCCAGGGATTTATGGTGGGAGGGGCGAAGATGCTTTGAAAACCTTTTTTTCCCGCCCATCGTGGGTGATTGTGGAATGGGTGCCCCCACAAAATACAATGTCGGCCACAAGCTATGTGCTATTAAGTGTACGATTCTGTCTCCAAATTATGTGAGGGTATTTTAAGACGTTACCCTTTGGTTATGTAGCACGTGGAGCGCTGCCGGGCCTTTAAAGCCGCCCCCCCCCCCCCCCCCCCAGATCCGCGCTGACGAAAACAGCGTCCACTTGGGGAGAATAATAGTACTGCAAAAAAATTACAATGGAGACAGCTGTTTTGCAGTGCAGTGGCGTAGGTAGTTTGGTATGCTTTCCCCC
>JAHWFP010241620.1:2426-15518 GCA_023313725.1 Lithobius niger
CCCCCCCCAAAACGAACAATAAAAGCCCATAATTAGATTTCAAGTAAAAAGGGGAAAAAACATTTAATTGTCCATCAAGAAAAACAGCTAAAATAAAGGCTTTTACAGCATTCGAATTCCAAAAAAAAAAACGCAAAAGGAAAAAAAACGCATGTGGCAACCCTGCCTGGTGGGGGTCGGGGGACCAAAACAAACAATAAAAACCCAAAATTAGATTTCAAGTAGTAGAGAAAAAAAACATTTAATTGGTCATGAAGCAGAATAGCTAAAATAAATGGTTTTAGAGTATTTAGATTCCAAATAAAAACGCAAAAGGAAAAAACGCACGTGGCAAACCATTCTTGGTAGGAAGAAGTGTACGGCGGCACTAAAACATAGCTTCTGCGGCCTCTTATCCCTGTAGAAATCGAATCGCCCAATGTACGTACTGAATTCACAACTATCCAGTATTCACATCTATTCGCCACACCAATTGCTGCACAAAAGGCCTAGTAACGTTATCCGACAGGAGTTCCCAGTTTACAGTATTGTACTTACTGTAATTTGCTGAGTTTAATTACCGATTTAGTAACCTTGGTTAATGCTGCATGTTGCCCTTCAGCTATTGTACTGCCGTTCCACGCAAAATTGTGAGTCATGTGACCTGATGTTCCCAGGGCATGCACTATTATGTGATGTGTAGTGTACTGTAATACTGGTTGGTCCGAACACTTGGACATGACAGCAGTTAGGTGCATACAACCTGGTGCGTATCATTCGATACAGTTTGTTCTTTTTGTATTCGCTTCGTTCGATTTCACTCGTTCTTTTTGTATTTCCTAAAGACATGCCACGCGAGAACCTACACCAACGTATCAATATTATTAAATGGTATTACCAAAACGTTATGACATCAGACATTTTGGTGATGTGGTAGGCTACGTATCTTCAGCCACCTCCATGCCGGTCTACAGTGGCACATTTGGTGGAGAAATCTGAAACCAAAGGGCCATTCTGGCCGTAAACGAACGGCACGAACGATTGAAAATACCACCGAGATCCACCACGTGTTGCTTGATGAACCAACGACACCCCAAGCGTCAGTTGGAACGGCAAACGGGTGTGTCACTGCCTTCAGTTAATAGGCTGATTGAGGACGTAGGCTTGAAGCTGTACCGTCCACGGCATATCCATGCCTTAAACGAAGATAATCCCGATCGACGCATTCAGTTCTGCGAGGAATTCCTAGATTTCCTTGCAGATAATCCACAGAACGTGGAACGGATATTATACTCCGATGAAGCCAAGTTTCATCTGAATGGCATCACAACTGCGTATTTTACAGTGATGACAACCCACACGTCACTATGGCGGCATTCACGCCATCACCTGGCATCAATGTTTGGGGAGGTATACGGGCTGGGTTGGGGGGAGGGGGGGTCAGGGCCATAGCCAGACCACCGCCTCACATGCGGTGGGTAAAATTCTACGAGATAATAGACATTGTTGTAACGTTAAAATTATTCATTATTTTCATCTTGGCGGTTTTAAATGCGACGAGGTATTAGATGCCAAAACGAACTATTTTTACGACTGTTTTGTTCAAGTAACGATTGTTTAAAGTACGTATTGTACTGTGTGAAGACTGAGTTGAGGCCCGGTAATCTACTATATTAATACCGTAGGTTTTCTGAGCTGAGCTGAATTGTTTCACATATATTTATTTATTAGAGCCGTGGCCCTAAGCCGTACGCCCTCCTAAGGATTTATACCACATACCGAATCTCAAACAAAATAACTCACTACCCAATCGACAAACTACACTAAATGCAAAGGGATCCTCTCAAAACCACACACACATGCCTGCAGCTCTGTTCAAAGCAAGCAGCAACAATCATTGCGTGCGCGACCGTTCATACTGAATTTGAATTTATTTACTTGAGTTCTACAGACCTGGAAGTCATGCACTTAATCCTATACCGTAAATAAACAACAATTATAATTGCAACAAATAATATAACGACAATGTACCTCATTTTGTTGTGGAGTGTGCCATTGTCGACGTTTTGACTTTCGCTGATGAGCGGACTTACTTGCTTACTGAATGCTGGGTTTCTCAGTGATAGTTTTTTTTAGACTTCAATCAAACTTCATTGTGACTTTTCCGGGGCTACATCAAAACCCGTGGGAATGTCCCGACACCTACGGTGCTGGAGAGATACAGACCCCACACTGAGAGAGTCAGCCAGGGGGTGCAGTTCCGTGTGGGGGATGTTGGGGGCACGGAGGCGGGTAGACGCGTACGGGAGGGGGGGGGGGGAAGAAATTGACACCGCCAGTTACTTTCCTAACACGACAAAACACCGGGAGAAGCAGAGTTCGGGAAATTCAATCTTCATGCATCATGCACGGGTCCAGCTAGTAAACCAAATCGAAATTTGGGTATTAATTCGTTAGGTTAGCTCTTCCAAATTAATCTAATGTAATCTGATCTGTAACCTATCTACTTTACGATCGTCATTTGTTCTGCCTTTAATTTGACTCAAACACGCAAGAGAAGAATTTTCCTTCCTTATTAGATGTAGTGGTGGCATCATTTTCGGAAAGTTAAGTAGCAGCAGCGCCTTATGACTGTAGCTCTAGCTTAGGAAAAAGAAACCAACCACACTCCATCAGTGGAAATGGTGGTAAGCCTATCTTGGCAATTTTTTCTGCTTCATCCCTTAGGCCTACCCCTCTACAACATTTAAAATATCCAGCAAAAACACAAGAGATCTACGACTTTTTCTGGGAACTGACCAGTAAAGTGGGAATGGCTGGCTACTGCAGAACCACTGAATTCAACTCGATGGAACAATGATGGAACAACGAACGGTGCAGTATATCGTCAGCTGCCAGCTGTACGGGAAAAGTGTCCCGCAGATATTATTTTCCAACAAGATGGTGCATCACCGCACTATGCAACACAGGTGCGAGACCTTCTTGATGACCAATTTTCCAACAGCTGGATTGGTAAAAGAGGTGCGATGGAATGGCCCGCGCGTTCGGGCGAGCTAACGCCTAAGGACTTTAGTGTGTGGGGTTTAGTACGGGATTTGGTGTACATTCAAGTAGCCCAGGATATTGCAACACTGCAGGTTCTCATTACTGCTGCATTTGAGACATTTACTCCTGACTTATGCAGGAGAATATGCTTAGGTGTGGAAAGCAGATGTGGTGAATGTATCGTTGCTGGAAGAGGACAGTTCGAGCTCCTTTCTTTGGAACATCTTTCTTTGTCTGTAAACCTTAATGATGGACTTAATTTACGTTATAACTGGTTTGAAACAAAATGTCAAACATCAGCCTTCTAGAGGTTAGCTTATCTGGCCCGGCAACGGGACGGGGAACCGTGGCAAAGTCCTCCTCTCCCCCCCCCCCCCCAGGGTTCCACATGTATTTTTTCTTTTGCTTTATTATTATTTGAAATCTAGGAATTCCACACAGAACTGAGTGTTTGATCGGGGATCATCTTCGTTTAAGGCGTGGATACGTTCCTTTTGCGAATTGTTATTCGAAATCCAAATACTGTAAATGCAATTATTTTACCTATTGTACTTTGAAGGCCAAATAAGTGCTTTCTTGTTATTTCTATTTGTAATTTAAAAATAAATGCACATATTGTTTGTTTTGGTCTGCTTCCCCCCTCCCTAAGATGGTTTAAGGCCTAATTTTCATCATTTATGCCTGATTTTTACCACCCGTTTTAATTTCGTTAGTAGCAGGTAACCGGGAGTATTTGGTTCGAGAGTAGGCGTATTCATCCAACATGGTGTCGAGACTATTTTAAATGAAGTTATGTGTATCGTTAACAGAATGTTTTTTTTTTATGGTTGCGTGTTTTCTTGCAGTGTTTAAATGCGACAATCAATTGTTAATATTTCATTAAGTCGAGAAAGTCTATAAGCTATAAGGAAACAACGATGTTTTAATTTGCCGTGTCTTTTAACTAATTTTTCGTCGCTAAGAAAACCTTTTTGTGAAAACAGTTTGTCTCTATCAGATACCGTTCAGAAGTTGAAAAGAGTGACGGACGGACAAAGGCGTTTTAATAGTATTCTCAGCTGTTTCGGCTACACAGATGACTAAAACCAGGGGACGATCACGTATGCGTATAATCTGGACTTTGCAAACACCATGCTTAGCACATCCACAACACAGTCCGTGCTATGTAGGAAGCCTCAAATCTCAACTCAAAAAAAATCTGTGTCCCGTTGACACGTGTGAGTGATTAGCTTGTAGAAAAATGTCGAGAGTGCGTTTATATTGAATCAGTGACACAGTGCCTGCCCCCTCATTTTATTGTTCTTGAACTTTAGCATGACTGATAACTTGTTGCAATCAAGTTACTTTTACTGTACGAATATTTTTCTTGCATTCCTTAACGCGTGACTCTAAGGCGAAAAAAAGGTTTTGAAGAAAATGACGAATAAACAATTTTTTTCCAACGACTTTTACGCCCCCTCAGGTCGTTTTTTTTTGGGGGGGCGCTTGCTCTCCCTCCCCCCCCCCCGCCCCCGTTATTTACGCCAATGTCTGTTGGTGACAGCGAAATTTCCCCAACAAGAATATTGTGATCACATTAAAATAATGGTCGACGGCTCTAGGCCTACCTACATTTTAAGCTATAAAAGTTAAAAATCGGTACAGTGGCTCGTTCTTTAGGTGACAGCAAAATTTCTCCATTAAGCAAAAGAACAACAACAACAAGAATATTGTCATACTCATTCAAACAGCGTTCAAAACCTAGGCCTTTACTTGTTCATATCTTCGTTTTAAGCTTTTAAATTTTGAAAAACTATTCATTGGTTCGATCTCCAAATGAGGGCAATGAAGACAACAAGAAAGGAGGCAAACCTATTTTCGTTGCCTTTTGGACTTAAATGTCAGGCTGCCTGAGTGGTACAACTTTGACCTTTGAATCCGTCTTTTTCAGTTTTTCAGAACAGACAATGACGTTAGAACAGATTGCAGAGTAAATTTTGGCTTGTTTAAGAGTCATGAAATCAAGTTACAGAGAAGAAACCAGGCTTATAACGGAAGCACAATTTAACTTCTTTCGTTATTCAATCTAAGGCCAACTGGGGTAGAAATAAGCACGCGCACTTGATGTTGTCCAGCGTGTTATCTGTTTCAAATATACTAATGACGGCCAATACGTCTCAACATTACTAGTCCACTGTTACGTAATTCCGTACCGAATTGATGCAGGGATGTAGATTGATGCGTCCAGTTTTACCACAAATTCTACGTAGCCATCAACAACAGGTTTTGCAGCAACAGTCGGATTTTTCAGTCTGCAAAAATAACTTCTGTTGACGACTAACGTCAAGAAGAGCCAGGCAATCGTTATCATCGCGTGCTACAGCTAAATTACCGGCCATCGATAATTCTGTTATCGTCGTCTGGTCGCTGTTGCGGACAGCCCTCTCCATATTATTCACTAATGTAATTCTGTTAACGGAACATTTAGCGATGCCTGGTTAAGCTTATACCATAGGCAACTGTCATTCATACACGCACTTAAATTATTCATATTAACATTACGACGAGCTAGGAATTTCATCCGCTGTCAGTAACTGATTCATGAACAAATTAAAAAGTAATTGATTTTCCGCATTGTCTAAGCCATTTTCGTTCACACAAAAGCGTTATTAAATGCTTGAATACAAAATAATTTGCTTTGCCTTCACTGATACGTTTTAATTTATTTTCTCAATTGTTGGAACATATTGATGATTGGGGATTCATCTTCACAAGTTATTCGTGTCACGATTGCTAGTTCTCGTATGAGTAACTCAGAGCACACACAGGTTTCGCCACGTAGCAGAAGCCTATTTTCCGTTACGACGGGTGCAGAGAGTGTTTGCAGCTATTTACTATCTACGCACGTAAGTGGTTAGTAGAGGCAGAAGTAGCATAAAGGAAATTCCGAAGGGTTCGATGGAGTGTCCATTATCGCACGTTCCTTCCCTGCTTATTGGTTCCGACCCCATGCAGCCAGTTTGGAATGACTGGTTGTAAATATTTTCTAGTTTTAACTAATAAATAGGTGATAAAAATAGCACTCGCGCTATGATAATGGTTTAGGCATGCGGCGACTTTGCGTTAGCAACATTGATCGCTTTTGAAGCGAGGAAGAAGATGATTTTTCAAACCAAGTCTGACTGGGTTAGAAATAATGTGTCTCGAATCCTGGCTCAATGCCTGGTTCAATGCGCGTTTACTCTAAAATTGAAGCCTTATAGGATAAGAGCGCATTTACGCAAAAACTCAGCTTTGTAGTCTGGCAGCTGGAAGGTAGAAATCATCTGAAATTCCAACATGGCTGCGGTTTTAGCTCTGCCGAATCGCAACGAAAGCGGTCAATAATGCGAGGTCAGAAGCGACTGGGAAACTTGTTTCGTCAGGAGAAATTCTTTATCTTATTGTCACCGATTACAAGACGGAACGCATTTACTCAGACGATGTCAGATTTAGCTATTCCGAATAGCGTTCTTACCACGGCAACGATACCTTTGCCAACGCGATTAAATCCTTTGCTGCGAGAAGAGAAAGGCGAGTCGTTGCATAAACGCGCCCTTACTTCGGTAAATTAGGATTTTTGTGCTGCTGACTCGACGGACCTGCAGCCAGGAAGAGAAAGTTAACAGCTTCAGTGAGAGTAGATAGCTTCTGTTCCGGACGACCTTGTGACAAGGAATGAAATATGAAGCGATAGTTACAGTATGGACACTAGGGTGGAGTGAAAAAAAAAAAAAAATTTTTTTAATATCAAATTTGGAATAGTGCGGAAAAGTTGCCAAATGGGGCATAAAGGACCTGTGTAAAATTTGGTTACAATCCAAAATTATCTTGAGGGCCCCCAACGGACTTCAATTTTTGACAATTTTAGCCGAAAACGCAATAATTGTCGGTTTTTTAAAATATGGCCTGATTTTGTAAGAAATGAAACAAACTTATTAGCATGGCCGGCAGGCCGTGCTTATTAGAGTTCGTTTGCGCACGAGAAATTCAGAAAATTGGACAGGAGGAGGAGGCGGAGGCGGCGAAGCGGCTAACAATGTCAAAATGTTACAATGCTGCAACACGTAACAATAGGGTAACAATAGGCGAGGCGCACAATATCGGATTATAGCTCACAGATTACAGATTAGATTTATTGAGTCTACAGGACCTGTGCAGTCAGTCATACACTCTACTATAACTTAATTCTAAACTTATACCTAATCCAGATAACCATAGCAATATCCCGTGCACACTCATCTTGAATACCTTCTAATTACATTTTAAAAATCTAATTAAAACGCCCGGCCATCTTACAGAACCAAAGAACCTGCCTTAGAGCTGAGGTACCAGAAATGTGCGGGGGTACACCAAGAACCTCTTTCAGATCCGCGTCCCAGTTCTGCATGGAGAGCCCACGATAAGCCGCCCAACTGTGACACACAAACAAAAAGTGAGACACGGTTTCAGTATCAGTGCCGCAGGCACAGGTTGGTGTGGTGGCCCACCCCAACCTGAACGCATGCACCCTCAACATGATGTGTCCAGTCCATAATCTTGACAGCACCGTGGCATCCCTTCTCGCGAGGCAATCCAGAGTACGGGGCACAGACACTGTGGGATGTATGTCATACAATGTCTCACCCACTACGCTGGAATCCCAGTCCTCTTGCCACTCCTGTAAGGCCAGGCTCCTCAGAACTGGATAAAGATCTTTAGGGGTAACTGGGAATGTAACAGGACTACTCCGTCTCTCATACCCACGCTAGCGAGCTCATCAGCCAATTCATTCCCGAAACACCCGGTGTGACCAGGAGTCCAGTGGATGGACACACAGATTCCACAGTGGAGCGCACTCACCAACTTTTCCCGAGTTCAACCACCAAAGGGTGACTCAGATCCAATGCCCTAAACGCCGATTCCAGAAACTTTATACCTGCTGCCGAGTCAGAAACCACTCTGAAACAGCACAACCACAGATCAAGACCAATGTCCAGTGCAATTGAAATGGCCACTAGCTCCCCCAGAAATGCCGATGGTAGACATGGGAGAAAGAAATCAAACTCTTGGCAGAGGCCAGACACGTACCCACCTGCTCCTCCTTCCCAGACTTCCCTGTGAAATGACGCATCACTGTAGATCTCCACGCAATCCGCGATTGGCACCGCCTGACAGTCACTGACCAGGAGCGGCAGGACATCACTACACCAAGACCATGGGTGCACTCCCATGACAAGGTGAGGAGCCGGGAAATTTCCTATGCCCTGTCGCTTGAGTAGACTCGCACCCAACCCGAGAGAACCAAGCATCTTTCTGGCCCAGGGACCCAGAGAGGAGTACCGTACTAGAAGTCTGGCGATCGGGTCGCAACCACCCCTACCTATCGCCCTGAGACAAAGCGCGGCTAGGGACTCTTTAGCCTTGATCCGACCCGGGACCTCCCCGGCTTCTATATGCAAAGCGGGAACAGGAGTCGAGGGGAGGCACCCTGCAACAGTACGCAGGCAGCCGTTCAAGGCGACCTGCACTTTCCTAATAGCCTCCCTCGACCCAAGCAAAAAGGGTAGGTGAAAAATGGCACACGATTGAATATACATTCTGTATATAGCTAAGATGACCGACCTCTTAACAACTGCCTGGTTGGAGGCTAAGGACTTCAGGATCCCATGCCTCTCACCAATAGATTTTTGCAAACAGGCTACGTCGGTAACCCACGTCAGCTGTGCATCCAACTTATAGCCCAGATACCGGACGCAGGCAGCCGCATTCACAACTGTGCCGCTGACACACAGAGAACCCAAAATTGCAGGTCCCTTAGAGAATATCATTAGTTCAGTCTTTGGAATAGAGAGGGAAAGCCCCCTTACTGCCAACAAGTCGATACTCCTGGCAACAACCACTTCCAGCGAGACCAGAAGCTCACTGACGTCGCGTCCTGCCAGCCACACTGCGACATCGTCTGCATACGCCAATGTTGCAGTGCTAGCTGAGTTCCCTTAATACCGCATTAATCGCTACCGCAAAGAGAGTCTGACTCAAGCAACTCCCCTGCAGCAGCCCCCTACTGGCTGTTTTCACTTTCGACCCAAAACCATCAACTCTCGTTGCAAACATACGATCTCCTAGCAGCGAGAGAATTGCCTCACCCAACTTCTCACTAACTCCCATGCTCTGCAGAGTCGGCCTGACCCAGGCTACATCCACCACACCATAAGCCGCTTTTATGTCCAGGAAGACGGCAACAGCAATTTTGTTGCCCAACCAAGCTTCCCTTATCCCTGATTCCAAATACATCATCGCATCCTGGGCACCTATTTGTTTTCTGAAACCGAATTGCGCATTAAAAAATTCTCCTGAGCTTTCCAGTATCTTATTCAGTCTATTCACTAACAGCCTCTCGTACAATTTCCTGGCGTACGACAGAAGGGCAATGGGCCTATAACTCTTTACAGACGCTCTGTTTTTCCCTCTACCCAGAACTGGGGTCAAAATTGAAAATAACCAGGTTTTAGGAATTGCCCCTCCATTAAAACAATCCTGAAAGACCTCTAGGAGCCCCTCGAGGCCTTTTCTGCTTAGGCTCTTAAGCTGGCCATAGCTAATTTTATCAATTCCTGGAGCACCATCAGTGCGGCAAGCTGAAAGTGCTGCCTCCAGCTCCAGGATAGTCAAAGGGGCATCAGCCTCAGGCAAGCCTGACCACTGCTGGATAAAAACAGGAGCAGGACCCTTTGGAGAGCAGTACACCTGAAAAAAATTCTCATTAAATGCTTCTGCCATTGAGCAACCTCTAAGAACCTCCCCATCCTGCCCGAGTACCCAGGCCACCAAGGAACGTTGATCCTGTGGCCGGACCAATTTCCAAACACACGATGGGGAAATTCCTGCAGAAACCTTTTCACACAACCGTTGGCCGAAAGAAGCCTTTTCTTTCCTCAAAATGAGTCGCGTCTCAGTGGCAGTGCCCACGAATGACAACCACCTTTCCAAAGAATGAAAACGACGGAACCTCTGCCACGATCGCCTACGGTCACACATGGCCGTTCTGCAAGTGGCAGTCCACCAAATGGGGACGCCTTTGCCCCCTCCACGTCTACTGACAACATTGGATCTCTTATTGGTGATCCACCGGGGTGACCAAGTACCAAAAGCACCCGCTGGGATAATAGGTCTCGCTGTCCTCCGCTGACACATAGCGCTGAAGCTTACACAGCCAGGACATTGGAAAAGAGCTATGGGGAAATGGGCACTACCACGTAAGTCCTGCGAAACCTGAAAGGAGAATGAATGGGACATCCCAGGCGAACACAGGAAGGCGTCCAACACCGACTCTTGAATCACCCCCGCATACCTCCTCACAAAGGTTGTGGTACCATCTTGAACCATTACCAAATCCTGCTGCTCTAAGGAGTCTGCCAAGATTCTTCCAGTAGTGTTACAAATCCGGCTACCCCAGAGCCAATGGTGGGCATTAAAATCTCGTAGAAGAGACTTCTACCACTCGTTCCAATCGTGACTCGTGAAACGTTCCGTTACATGGATGAATCCTACAGTAACCCAGATACCATCCCACCGCACTCTGAACAGACATGAGTCCGTACCAGGACAAAGTGGATAGGTAAACAAAAGAAGGGGGACCCAACTTCTAACGAACACCCTTATGTTGGAATTACAGGAGCCGGCAATAGCACTGAAGCCTGCGAGATAAGGAGTCATTCCTAAGGGGAAAATAGACTCCAAAATACCTAGGATATCAATTCGACACTAAGAACCGCTACATCTTCAACAAGATGCAACAATGGTTGGGTGCCGGGACACTAACATTGTCGTTGTTTGAGTTAGCTAGCTCGTTGTGGAGAACCAAAATTAAATGGTCTTGATTTTGCCTTAAATCTAAAGTTTTAAACCGTAGAGTGCAAAGTCTAAAATTTTGAGGCCTCAAAATTGGGCGGCCGACATGACTGAGTGACTTATTTACTTTTTCAATGCGGGCTTCGGAAAGCCAGTTGAATTGTTTCCGTGATTGTTTGCCATGATACTGCAACAATCCAGAATCAACTACTCATCGAGATGACGCATGCTAAATCTAGACACACGCTAATGTGTTGCCATCAAATATTAATCATGGGACAAATCTTGGGCGTAACCTGAACATAAGTATGCATTTCTAATGGTCCGTTTTTTCGAAAACAAAAATATCGGTGGACAGTAGACACATGATAGACTAGACCGTAGCAATTAATATAAAAAAGAAGCGAAAAAAGCCAACAAATTAATTGAGCAAAAAACGGCTTCGCCGCTTAGAAAAAAAAACATTAGCCTAGAGCTCGTATCCCCATACCCACAGCCGTGAAGGTGCACGAATAAAAATGGATTAGAGTTCACTCGAACCCAACGAACTATAATTTGAACTCCAATTCAAAAAACGTAAACCCACAAATACACACAAAATAACGCCATAAACAGCAAAACGATACAAAATTGAAAGATAGAAATGCATACACAAAATGAACACGTAATTACTCAAACGAACTAGAAATACCACTTCAAACGACCTTCAAACACAAACACAGGCAAAAAAAAATGCCTTAACTAGGAGACTGCTTGTTTCACTAATTATAAATGCACTTAAAATACACATATACCCACTCACACGAAACAGATTTAATATGAAACAACAAACACAGAAAAATATAAAAAAGGTCTGTATAATACACAAATTATGCGTGCACGCCCAAACACCAAAACATTAAACTTTCCAACATAAACTGGGCTTTCTTTCTGACATAACCATTGATCAATAACAGTCCTTGTTCCCTGGTATTGGAGTTCAAATTATAGTTCGTTGCGTTCGAGTGAACTCTAATCCGTTTATATTCGTGCACCTTCACGGCTGTGAGTATGGGGATACGAGCTCTAACGTTTTTTTTTCTAAACGGCGAAGCCGTTTTTTGCTCAGTTATATAAGTGCAATTACTTTTTATTTTCCATGTTAAACAATCATGTAATAGCAGTGAGGCAATCACACCACACCCTGCCTCACGAATAGAGCAAGGGATGGAGAAGTGGTCTAAAAGACATTAATGCACGGTGGTGACGTCACGCCAACACATCCCAATGCTAAAAGTGTAGCTGTTATATACGGTTAATCTGAAAACCCACACACGTCACCGTGGGTTAATTTTGATAACCCACACTTTTTCGATAATCTAACACTTTTTCCGCGCTCTACACAACCACTGCTCTACCATGTGACATATTTGGCAAAACTACCGTACACGACACAAATTCAACCAGCACACCCCATTGCAACCAACATAAATAAGCACATTTGCAACCTGCGATATTTATCGTACTACCACGAAAAAAAAACCACGCGTAGGCTACTATGCTAGGATCCCACCCATGGAGGAATGGCTCCAATCCGCCAACCTTTCACTCTGACAGTACTAAAACTAGGCTACCGACACTTGTAAACACACCTAATACACCTAAAAACATACGATACTCAAGCCGAACAGCACATTTGTAACCTGGCGACATTTTTCGCAATAACACGGAAAAAAAAACTTCGCGTACGATGCTAACCCCCTCCTCACCCCCATCCAAGAAGGAATCGTTCAAGCCGGACCAGACAACCTTTCGTTCCGACGGTACGAAAACTAGCCTATTGACACTTTCTAAACACACCTAAAAACCTACGAGACTCAAGCGAATAGCGCGTTTTATACGCTATATCTTATTAATACTAATAAAGTAGAAAAAATACGGTTTTACCTTAAACACAAACGTCTGTGACTGGGACTGGATATATAGGGACGTCCATGAGACTTTCGCAGACAGGAAGTTTAAACCGGAAGTTTGAGTTCAGGAATTTACGTCATAATTCACAAATTAAATTTTGAAATAATTTTTTTTAATCTCAAATAACTAGATATGTTGGTTCGACGTCACACCTTAGCATTAAAACACATATCCGTGAAGTACACCCTGTTATCCAGAAATAATTGATCGTCTGCTTGAAAGGGAACAGTCCAAAGATCTAGGGGTAGCAAAATCGAACTCGCG
>JAHWFP010241620.1:15618-42439 GCA_023313725.1 Lithobius niger
GATAGTTCCTGCGGAAATGGTCAAATATTGCAGTTGTAGTAGAATTGTTTGAATTTCTTAGAAGTAAAGTAGATTCTGTCTTTCACGAAGGAAAATTGCATTGATTGCATCTTGATTGGTGCTTTGGTGCAAACCTCACCATATAAAGGGGAGGTTCGCCTGAGAGTGGGGCTGAGCATGAATACCTGATCATGGCTATAACTGAATATGGCATAAGGAGTGGAGTTAATTGCGATACCATGTTAGTATGATGTGTTCAGTTAGTAGCTGTGGTAACCAGTGCAGGTGTTCCATATTTCGCACTGTTTGTGGCAATCAAGTGTAATTGTATTTTTGGCTCAGTTTTTTGTTGGCACAATGATCTTTGTCGTTATTTAAATTACACGAACAGTATAAGTTGCTTGGCAACAGAGAGAAGTATGCTGCTGAGCTCCGTGTTAGGTTTTGGAAGCATGTCAAACTCCTATTCACTCAGCAATGAAAAGCTACTGCAAAAAGCCCACCCCCCAAACAACTATGTTCTCAAGCCTGTTAGAAGTGAGGTTAGAGATTAAAAAATTGTGCCACTGAATATTAACCTGACCATTAATGGACACTAGGAGTTTCCATGTTGTACCTCTTACTTCGTATTCCTGATTTTGTCACAAGGCTGGCTGGGAGAGAAGCTGCAGATCTCTCTTACCGGTTCCAGGCCAGTTCATTAAACATTGTCCAAATATTATACTACCAAAGCTACGTTAGGTGGTGTTAACTGGCGCGTGTACTGGTGCAGAATCGGGAGACAAAAAGCATAAATTCCGCTCAAGTCGGCCATGGTTTAATGAAATGAAGCTGCTTCCTTGACAAGCTGCTTCAAGATAATTTCAACGCCGCAGCTTCCCAGAAGGGGTTTGCTTGGGCCAGTAACATCACTTGTGATATTTATCAGAAGTGTTTATTAGAGAACAAACCTATTCTAAACCATAATTTTACCAAAGGTTATTCATTAAAGCAGGGCCGGGTAGTAACTCTTAGTTGCAATGGTTGCAACGTACCATCACAGAAGGGCTACTAGCGTAACTAGCACTCATCGCTTGACAAGGACCGCACAAGCACAGGTGACAACATGGCACTGGTAATCATAGCTTCAGCTGGCCAACAATCGAGTTCAAAGATCAAATCAATTCGTGGTATTTTTACAAACAGCATGTGGCATATGTCAGCTCACACAATTTATCTTCACGAAATCGCTCTCCCTCGTTCTCCTTAGTGTTATTTGCCGGCCATTTTTAAGCTGCGTGATCGCAACGAACAGTGGTTCATACAACATACAACAACTACTTTTCTCTACAATCACAAAACTTTTATGAAATCGGACCAAGATGGACGCAGGCACGGGTGCAGTTTACCATATGTCGTCCTACGGTGTAGTAGTGTATGTCTTAACTGGTATTGGAACGCCGAAGCTCTGGCGTCATGAAAGTTTTGTCTGTGTAGAAAAAAGTTATTGCGTGTCCCAACGAGCTACTGTTGTAACAACACGCGTTTCTTCCCGTTCGTCATCAAAACTCGTGCCCTCGTGATATAACGCTTGCCGAGTGTTGCTTTTCATAGGAATATGCTCCTTCCCGCAATAAAGTGAGTGTATTGCTCTAAGGTTAAAGCAATTGCAAGCACTCGATCTACAGATGCCCGCATGGGATCACGACCAAAATCAAGAGATGGAACATGAAGTAATGTAAACATGGACACTCCGGTGGCTGCCCTACAGTCTCCTTTTTATGTCACTCCTGTAATTACTTATGAGTGGCATAAGAAGTAGAGAGCCATGCTGTCATGTCCAACTATGTCCAATATTACATTTGTCACTTATGTTATTACCATGGGTTAGTGGATATCCACCCAAGGTAATGGTAATAGCATAAGTGCATATCCCACCCATGCTGCTGTTGCTTATGAGACCATGGAAGTACGTGTTTACCATAAAAATGAGTGTTCGAAAGTAACAGGCAGCCTTCGTATTTTGAAAAAATTTTTATAATAAAAGCCTTCTTTGAAATGGACCACCTTCGACGCTGGATGACAACAATTCTGTGGCAGTGATCAATAAAAAATACTTGATGGTTACCCCTTAAACCAAAATTAGTCTAATTACAAGCTACTGTTCTTTCATTTCTAGTAAACAAGTTCTGCGAATTCAATACCGGGTTCCAGCCAGACACGGGAATGGAGCCACAAAGTGTAAAGATAATCAGAAGACGAAGAGACGACCCCTTAAGACGAAGGTTCAGGCGAATGGTGAAATCCGTTATAGCGAAGGAGACACAAAATTCCATCCGCCTGGCTTTGAATTTATTATGGACCAACGACAACACGTTGCTGCGAAAGTATTGGGGTCTTTTTTGGTACTGGTATGCTTGGTACTATTTGGATACCAAACCTACACTAGATTTGACCTGTATTTCACCTATCCTGTTTCGGTTGACGTCTACATCACGAAGAAGGAAGTACAAGTTTTCCCCCATATTACCATTTGTTATCAAGAAACCAAGGAAATGTTTGAGTTGATGACAACTGCTCGGATACCAGGTAGACCAGATTGGTGCGACGCTGATTTAATGAGAAGGGCCGTTGCAATGAAATACGTAACATCAATGGAAGAAGCATGGCAGAAAGTGAATACAAGCAGTAGCGTCATCTCGGCCCTAGAAATGTCTTTCGTAAGTAATTCAGCAAAATTTCAATTGAGAATTTTTCATTTTGTTACCGCCAGATGAGGATGATAACATACTTACGGTTCCAACACCCACTGATAGTTGACTATATATGGTATCATCGGATAATTTGTTTGCCTTGGTCCCTTCATTTTCATTTTGATGCACGTTGTATTCCTGTTGCAAATATCGCTCGAGCTCAGTTTATGCATGGGTCATTTTTCTCAGTCACTCGTATCATTTCCAAGCTGATAAAAAACACCTGACACAACAGCTCGAAAAGCGGTCCTGATATTAAACTACACTTTTGGGTAATTTTTCGGAAGAACTACTTTTTTCACTAGTGACTTAATTCACCGACCTATCGATCCCTTTCGTCATTACGATTCAGAAAATTGTAATGAAAACCTGCGCAAACGCTTATTTACTTTTGAAAAGATTTATTAAAACATGTTCAAAAGTTACTCATAGCCATAGCAACGCTGCCATGCTGCGAGATCAGAGCGCAACAAGAAAACTTGATATTTTTCTCTGGCCTGGACAGGTTTTTGGTTGCGTTTTCTGATGGTGTTTGTTTAGCAACAGCAAGCACTGCAGTACGATCTAGGAACGTTATTTGAAAAAAAATTACTATCATTTTCGTGAACAGCGACCTTGATTTACTCAAATTTTCAGATTTTTCAGATAATTAGCAGACGAAAACGCGTAAAATGGTAATTTTTTCCCCAAATTGTATGCCTCACTCACTGCAGCTAAACATACAACACCAGAAACCGCAAACAAAACTAGTCCTGCCAGAGATAATTTCCGTTTACTAATGTTCTGGTCGAAATCAGGTTTTCTTGGTGCACTCTCATCTCGCAGTACGGCAACGGTGTCACATGGCTGCGAATAGCGATTTAACATGTTTTAATAATTCTTATTAAAAATAAATAATCATTTGCGCAGATTTTCGTTACGATTTTCTGAACCGCAACGACGAAAGGGATCAATAGGTAGGTGAATTAAGATGATAGCACAAAAAGTAGTTCTTGCGAATAATTACCAGGCTTTTGTGGTATCACTACTCGCAATACCAAGAATTTATAGGGGTTTATAAATTCGTGGTAATACAAATGATAATTGATCATATATGGTATCATCGGATAATATTATTACTTTAGTAGCTGCATCTTGGACTTGCACATGCGAGGTATTGCAACATGGCAGTGCCGCTGCAAATACCACTCGAGCCTAGCTTAATAAAGCTTATTTTTCCATTCATTCGCTGTACTCCCAAGCTGGCAAAACACATTTCCACAAGCGCCCTCTGTTTTTTTTCTTCTGTTCAGAATGAGACTCTTGAACGGAAAAAAAAATAATAAATCGGCCTCCAGGGGTATTAGAGGCGAGAATTTAAATTATTTTGAAGTTTAAATGTGATAATTTATCACAGGTAGTATCATCCGATAATATTTTTTTTGATTTTTGCCTTAGTCCCTCCGTTTTGCGTTTACCTCAAGGTGTTGCACGGGCATAGTACTGGTTTAGATACTACTCGAGTCAAGTTTCAGCATAGATAATTTTTCTCAATAATTCCCAAGCTGCAGTAACGCTCACATCTGAAATGAAACTCGTAAGGAGTAAAATTATCAGTAATCATCCGGCCTCTTGTAGCTTTACTACTGGTAATACCACTGATGATTTGCCACGTGTCATATTATCCGCTACTGTTTTCGGCCTTATTCCCTCCTTCGTACTTTTACCAAGAGGGGTTGTAACGAAGTATTACCATTACAGATACCGTTCTAGCATAATTGGAGCATAGGCCATGTTCCTCAATCAATCGTTAAATTCCTTGTTGATAAAAAAAAAAACACTTCATGATAAGGCGATGATCAGTATTGCACTAACAGTTTGTTTTATTACTATACTGTCAATTGTCCCAGTTCTAATCGTACAGCTCTTTTAAAGTGATGCTAAAGTAATGCAGTGATTATAATGGCAAAGTCCCACCAGGAATTCGTAAACTCATATTGGTAGGACTTTACCAGAGGGCTTTAAAGTCATAAATGACAGAAAAATGGCCTCTTTAGATAAAACAATTGATATAATCGATAAAATTCGGAAAACCAAGAGCAAAACAAAACAATGTTACCATGAGATGTGGGATGAGGGAATTCTTGTTAATCATTGCTATCCATACTACCAAAAGGGTCCATTAACGATAATTTTTTTATTATAAATTTCGATTTACATATCAATCATATATTTTCACAGTGTACAAATATTCCCACCATTACAACTTATAATGGTGGCACGCACTCACAGTCAAGAAGGATGCATCACAGAAAAACTACACCCATCGCTCTCTAGTAGAACAGAAGAACTTTCTCGACAAATACAGAGTAAAGTGCTTGGAAAAACAACCACCAGATAAATACTTACATCCTGGGCACAGGTTGGGTAAAATGAAACATCTGTTTCAGTTCTCAGTCTCAAGGGAACCAATGGAGTACCTGAAATGTATCTGTATTGTGTATGTCATGCATGGAGTGGACTGTAAAAACGATTGCAACAGCAGAAGTTATCCTTGTGCAGTCAGTGAACCCCATAGGCCAGTATTGACCACCCCAACCTGCAGCTCGCAAATCCTAGCAAACTGTGCCATACACAAAACAACTGTACCTGCTTCAATCCGGGGCTGAATGAAGACCAGGCAAACTATCCGAAAAACCTTTCTCCCAGACCTCTACTTTGGCCACCCAAAGATATTGCAGTTTTATAATAATTATAATAATAATTTAAACTATTTAATTTTTAAAAATAATAATTATTCATTGTAACAGCAGTGCGAAGCTCTTACGAACTTGTATACGCCAAGCAAATATTAGTTTGTACCGAAAAATTAGGATAGTATAGCTGAGTATGAGCAACAACACCTTCTCTGCATTGATTGGTCAGTAGGAGATCGCAATTAGATGAGTCATTGGAGGAAAAGTGCAGTGATACAAGTGGGGAACGTTAATCTTGGGTTTAGTCCTTGTGAAAAACTCGAACGCAGAGACTTTACGTTTTCCTAGATGCCTATGGGTAACGTTTTTTGAGAATTAATATTGAGATCACAACTCCAAACTTTTTATTTTTCTACATATGTTGGATTTAGTATGCTTAGGCTTGAGACTGGTACAGCAGGACCTGTCAGATAAATAACTAATTAATTCGTAATTAATTCATAATTAATTTTGATGGAAGCCTAATGGTCCTCTTATAAGGCAAGGGTGGTGGTTACCATCGTGGAGAAAAAATAACGTTAACCAACGTAATGATAATAACTCAACTCAAAACCATAAACAGTCCTCGGTTTATTTTGGGAAAGTCTCATAAAGGTCTTGCTAGAAATAGGAGCACAAGTAGTGGACTAGGCTCTAGGCTGTCGAACAGAAAATCGATGAGGCTCAGCTTCAAATATAATTATGTAAATGTTTCACGCAAACTGCATTTATGCGGATTCTCCCCAATATGCAGTGACATCACTCGCTGTTGTGGTCACGCCATGAATTAGCCAGATGCAATCTGTAACAAACAGCCATTCGTAGATACATGTTTAAATGCTCGACCAATTCTTGGGATGAAACATGAAAAACGTAAAATTCACTGCATATGTTTCCTCTGTATCATGGTGAACATGGGCATCTGTTGTCCACAATTTCCTACCCAGCAAGATTCCAAGAGAACACATTTTCTCAGCACTAACAACTGGCTGGACGTATATGCATAGGGACACCGCAGGTATACCCACCAATTAGAACGCGACACCATCAGCAACTTTCCTGATTAGGCATGCGAACAATGGTCGATATGGAGGTTGCAACACCAAGACTCTTAAGCACAGCAGTTTATAATACCATAAAGGGGTTGCAATTCAGATTAACGTCTCTTTCAACTGTTATTGACTGTATCACCATGTATGTGTCTTAATAATTATTAGGCCTTCACACTTGCTTTTTTATTTTTTTTTGTGATTGCTAAATTGAATAAATGAGTCTAAACAAACCTATTTTTCGCTGAGTCTACCAAAAAAAAAAAAGGTTTCAGTTAGCACCCATTGTTTGCTCAAACAAAGTTCTTTGTTTTGCAGAATCGATCAATGCCTCTAGCAGCATCAAATGTGTATTTACTTCACGGTATTTGTACTACATTTTCACATCGTAAGTGTGTTCAAAATTCATTGAAATCTTGTACAGTCTTTAAGCTGTAATTTCTATTATCCTAAGTTGCAAATATGTCCTCCCATAAATAACGTTACCAGAAATTCTTTTCCCTTTTTTCGGATTTTTCTGATGAATTTTACTTTTTTACCCCTAAGGCTCTGTTTGCCCTAGGCACATAAAAAATAAAACCCTCCTTTACAAAGCCTTTTAACATGGTCCTGATTTTTTTTTCTGAACTCGGTGGATTAGTTTTTGTTTTATAGACTGCCAAAGAACTACTAACAGATTGGTGTACTAATTAGCACACAAATCTGTTGGTAGTTCTTTGGCAGCTCATAAAAAAACCTAATCCACCCAGCTTAGTCAAAAAATTCAGAAGGATGTTAAATGGCTTTGTAAAGGAAAGTTTTTTTTTATGTGACAAATTCATAAGAAAACTCAGAAAACGAGGAAAAGAATTTCTGGTAATGAATACGTTTAGACTTTTTTGAAGATTTCTCAAGAACGGTTTGTGCTATCGACATGCACTAAAGAGCGTTGTAAAGCCTTAAAAAAACGCTTTGAGTGGTGTACTTTATTGTCAAAATCCGTTAAAATTTGAAAAAGTTATACTATGGAGGAAGTAGTAAAGTGTATTAAAAAAATTTTCCGCACCTGCTAATTTATTTATCAGGGCCACCCACACCAACAAATGGGTGGCGAGCCAGCTGGTTCGTCTGTTAGTTCTAGCTGCAGTTTCACTTGACTATGAAATTAATAGATAATTCGAATTTTAACTGGTACATACTTGGACCATGCTATTGTCTTTCTGCTCGTAGAAACCTAATTGAACGATTTTTCGTAGCACTTAATGGTTATAAACCAACTTCGTAACTTAAAGCTAAAGTGGAAGCAGCCAAGCCTGTGCTGTAAGAGTAGTCGGCAATCCCTTCCTGGATTTGTCAATTTACAGTGATGAGAAAATGAAGTCTTTCACCACTATTAAGCCAACCAAAAACTAACCTATGCCTAGTAATTTTTGGTTGGCTCAATAGTGGTGAAAGACTTCATTTTCTCATCACTGTAAATTAACACATTCAAGAAGGGATTTTGCCGACTGCTCCTTCATTAGGTGACGACGACTCCTGATTTAGGTGTCACGAATTAAACTGCACTACCCTAGTAGTAAGTGCAGTTTAATTCGCGACACCTAAATCAGCCCAGAACGGTATTATTCAAGGCAATGACAGATGCAATATTGCTCAATGCACCCTAAGCAAGGGCAAGGATGAACAAATTTGTAGAATATTTTCTTAATATTTAGATAATGGAAAACCGGAATTACAGAAAAAAATTATTTGAAATTTAATACCCATGATGCTTTGCTTGCCCCTTAATGTTGACTTGACCTACTCAGGTGCCTTGCATAAGAAGAATTTTTACTGTGTCAATTTTTTATATTTTATTTTATTCAGCTTTTAAATTTAACGTGTTTTTTGGGTGCTGCTCCGGAGCAAGTCCGAAAATTTAGGACTTTTAATAAAATGAACATCAAGGAAAGCCTGTGTCTACCAGGTTTTTTTTTAATATTCAATCATTCTGATTACTCTTTTTTAAAAATGACAGTCTATATCCATCATTATCTGTACTTGCTACGGAACGGAAAAATAACTGAAAATATTTTTTTAAAAAGGAACTTGGCTGTAAGTATTAGCAATAAACGAAGAAACATGGACGACTATTACTGCTTATTGTTGCTCTCACTTGTCATCCTTAACTGTTCAAAATGTTGGTTTCATTTTGTTTCTTCCGTTTATTGAAAATTTCAGTGGTGAACACCGAAGTTTAAGGGATTGGGATACAGTCAAACAGTGAAAGTTTCAAGAATAATATAAATGTTTTTTGTTAAGCTTAACAACTTGTGAAATTAACCTAGTAAATTTCTTAACTTACATACTCTTGTCCTTTTTTTTTCCAGGTGGGAATGCTTCACTTCGACCTGTCATTGGAAAATATGAAATAACATTTCAACAACATAATGGACCTTGTGCCTTAAGCAGCCAAATGATGGTATGCATTCAACTTAATTCTGTTGGTCACTATTGTTTTAACATTGGTAGTGTTTGCTACTTTTATTCCACCACTGTGTGTTCTAGGGTGGATTCTGAACAATTTTTCTCTCTTCATTTATTGTCCAGAATATACTAGTGTTAAGTTATGTCAGATATAGCACTAGTGTTATATTTGACTTGAAATAACACTAGTGCGATATTACCATAATGAAATTGCGCACATCTACTGCTATGTCGGTGCATAAAGGAATTCTGTGATGACGACGAACAAAGACAAGACACGCGGCAACAACAGCATCTAAACATGTGAAACGACTAACTTTGGGATGCTTACAATTTGTTAGTTCGTGGACAACAATGTGAATCACATGATGGTGGGATAAATCGGATATCGCATGAAATCTCGTTCATTCTGCCGAAAACGCACTCGTGGCATACCCAGTCGTTGCTGCGTCACTCACTTATTATTGCCAGAACACATTCAATTTCGTGCGATATCCTATACAGAAACACCACTATTGGGTTTGCAACACAATAAAAATGCACGTGTCTACGTTTAGTCACTGACTTCAGGAATTCCGTGACGACGACGAACAAACTCGAAGCATGTGACCAGCCGCAATACCTAAAAAACATGAATTAACCACCCATAGAATGTTGAGCAAATGCGGCTAACCGTAAACGACAGTAGTAGGGTTTTATGATATGGCGATGGAGCCTCCCGGTATCCAAATGTATATTTGCATTTGGCTACGCACCTTATGCTACCTCAACCTGCACTTCTCCAGGCTGGAGCATGGGCTAGAATGAGCGTTGTACTGCATCCAGCCTGCTCTACATCTGAACACGAGTGGCGAATGTGCTTTTTGCTACCTCCTGCCTGCTCCCCATCTAAATAGGAGTGTAAAATGTGCCTCGTGCTACCTCTCCGCCTCCTGGAAACTAGGTAATTTTGGGCCCTAGCACTTGATCAGAAGTGACGTCAAGGTTTACTTTACTGACTGGAAGTCACATGATGTTATGGTGTCAATGTTTACTGTATTGACCAGATGTGAGGTCAAGGTTACTTTACTGACCGGCAGTGACGTCAAGGTTTACTGACTGGCAGTCACATGATGTTACGACGTCAATGTTTACTGTATTGACCTGAAATGATGTCAAGGTTGACTTTACTGACCGAAAGTCACGTGACCTCGTGGCATCCAGGTTTACGCTACTGACCAGAAGTGACATCAAGGTTTACTTTACTGACTGGAAGTCACATGATGTTATGACATCAATATTTACTGTATTGACCGGAAATGACGTCAAGGTTTACTGTATTGACCAGGAGTGATGTCAAGGTTTAACCTAGTTACTAGAAGTGACTTCAAGGTTTATTTTGTTAACTGGAAGTGTGACATCAAGGTCTACTCTAGTGACGTCACTCCATTAAACCTTGACGCTGCTCTTGAATTTCACCCCCCTTTGCTAGAATTTAGTGAAGTTGCTGCTATGTTTTGCGTATTGACCTGTAGAGTTGGTCTTGGTCTTGAAATATCAAACTGGGTTTATTTGAATTTAGCGACTATTTTGCTAAGAATTACACATTTTTTCACTATCTTCTTATTTTCGCTAGGCACCATTTAAAATTTATGATAAGATTTACTCGAATTTAGCGTGATTGTGCTAAAGTAGATGCATTTTAGTACTACGGCGGACTGACCACAAAACCCATTGTATTCCATTGTTATCGAAGCCCTATCCCCCCCCCCCCCCCACAGACCTACTACAATACCGGGTCTGCCTTCAACGAAACCTTTTCGAAAACTTAAATAGTAGACGATACCTACCTAGGGACTATGCTCGAAAATGATATTTTATTTTTTTTTACTGGTCGGTTGTACTGCAGTCAGTATGATCCACACAGAGACAGTCTGAAGCGTTTATTCGTCTTTGAAAACTTTCGGCATGAGTTTATCGATGCTCGCAAAGTGTTTGTAGAGCTCGGACCATTCCACAAACGAAAGTTGTAACAAAGTAACCACCGCCGTTGTTTTAGGGTCGTATTCTACAAAGTGCACTTGCGTGTCGTCATTCGTAAATCGTACTCTGATTCTTTTCTCCTATCCGACATGAAGCGCTTTCATTTTAAAATCCAACAAGAATTTCATTTTGTTTCTGCTGTCGAGTTTGGACAGTTCCAACATTATTGCCAACATATGTTTTTCGTGTACAGTCAGCTCCAATTGTTGGATTAACACTTCTCCGGCTATTTCGATGAATGGCCCGAAGACCTGTTTAGAAGTGGGATCCGTAACGCTTTTCCAAAGACCCTCGTCCGTGCTTTCCCAACCTTACCAGGCGAACCTATTTTCTTCTTCATCCTTGGACTGCAATTTTTCCCTCCACTGATTGAGTACAGATCTGTTGATCTTTTCACCCAGTCGATATAGGTAGGTCCATTCCAACGAGTTGAGTCTCAACTCTGTGGTAAGTTCTGCCTGTTTGTTAAAAAACAAACTCTCCCTCATCCGCAATCTCCTCATCTCGGCTTCTCGAACCTCGACATTTTCAACTTCTTTTATCCTCTGTTCCACTTCATCACCGTTCCACCGAGTTTCCGCCTCTTCGTCGCTGATTACACCGTCGGACATACCTGTCCATACTCCGTCATCGGATAAAGCCTCCACGAGCAAATCATTACGATAACCATCCCCATCGTAGTCGTCATTCTCATGGTAAGAAATATATTTGATGGCATGATGTCCGATTGCAAAAGTTTCTACTTCGTTTGCGAGGAATCTCTTGCCGTCGTAGGCCAACAGTAGGGATTTATTCACCACGGTCGTGGCCAGCTGGTGATGGCTGTCACTGGTGATCTTGCACCAACTCTCTTTGTTCCTGATTAGAATGGAGAGTCGCCCTATAATAGATAAGATAAGATAAGATAAGATAAGATAAGTTTGTTGCCCGAAAAAATACAACGGGAAAACAGGAAGGGATCTGTGTGATCCACTAACACCTGACCCAATTTACACTACCATAAACACAAAACAGCAATAAAACAAACATGGTGTTGCCACAAAAACACCTAAAAACACTAAAAACACTTTAAAAACGAAGAGAGGTCAATCTTTTTGAGCCCCTGTTTAAATGTGTACGGACTGGTCGAGGCTACCAACTCGGAAGGAAGACTATTCCACGGGTATACCACACGATTAGTAAAGAAATATTTAGTGCAGTCCTTTTTAGTTACTGCAACAGTGAGTTTCATGGGATGACCCCTAGTATACTCGTTCCCACGTATTTTAAAAAATAGCTTGGGTTCAATATCGACGAGTCCTCGCAGAATGGAGAAAGTGAGAATTAGGTCCGCATGAAGACGTCGTAATTCAAGCGATTCAAGACCTAGGTCAGTTAAACGCTGCTTATACGACAGATTATAATAACCTCGGATGTATTTTGTGAAGGATCTCTGTACAGATTCCAGCAATTTTATATCCTTAATGTGATGTGGTGACCATACTGGGCTTGCGTATTCCAGAATAGGTCGTACATATACACTAAAAGCCCTAGCCTACGTTAAGGCATCACCAGATAAAAAACAACGCTTAATCAAGTAACCTAGTCGCTTTGCACGAGAGACCAACATGGTGCAATGATTCGAGAAATTTAAATCGGAGGTCAAATATACTCCGAGATCCTTTATACAATATTCAGACTTAAGGCATGAATTTTCCAATATGTATTTATAGTTTAAGTTTTTGCTGCCAAGTTGGAGCGTTAAACATTTCTGAGTGTTTATCGGCAGTTGCCAGTCAGAAGACCAAGTGTTTACAGTTTCAAGAGCAGATTGTAGAGATATATGGTCATTTTCGGTTTTAATTTCACGATAAAGTTTAACATCATCAGCGAATTTTAGCATTTTAACACTGCTGTCATTCAGTATTAAATCAGAGATGAAAATTAAAAACAACAGGGGTCCCAATACGGAGCCCTGAGGCACCCCGCTAGTAACTGGGCGTGGGTCGGAGACAGACTCCCCGACCACAACCGATTGTACTCTATTATTTAGAAAGTCCTTAATCCAAGCCAGGATTTGTTTATCAAGTCCAACCATTTTTAGTTTATCCAGAAGTTTACTATGTACCACAGAGTCGAACGCTTTCGCAAAGTCGACACAAATAACATCAACCGGAATACCACTCTCGAGCGACTTTGTCCAATCATTTACACAGCTCAATAACTGCATGGTAGTTGAGCGACCAGGCAAAAATCCTAACTGGTCATCGGGGACCATGCAAAGCCTGTAGAGGTGATTAAGGATAACATCACGAATAATCTTTTCGAGAATCCTGCAAGGGATGCAGGTGAGAGAAATTGGGCGATAGTTTGCCGGATCTGCTGTATTACCCTTTTTAAAGATTGGGATAACTCTTGCAAACCTCCAAGCATTTGGGATGGTTCCCTGTGCAAATGACGAATTCAAGATTAGAAATAAAGGATAAAAAAGCTCATTAGATAATTTCTTATAAAATATAGAGCTAAAGCCATCTGGGCAGATAACAGAACTATTTTTTAAACAATTTAATTTTGTAAGAATAGTTTGTGGTGAAAACTCAAGAACATCAATTACTGGTAAATTCATCTGTGACAATCGATTTGTGGATTCTAAAGGAACTATATTTACAGTGTAGTTACAGTGTAGTTCGTGGCTTAAGTGTTTCTTCACGAATATCTTGGAAATTCCCTTTGCTTTTTTCGTTTCGCTTTGAGAGGTAACGAGCGAATGCATCTTGCTACTCAACCCCACAAACTCTATTATCGGTACTCCCTTCGTGGCATCTTTCATCTTTCCCAACACTTGCTTGTTGACATTGCAGACCTGTGGGTGTTGAGGATCATAGTTGCTAGTGTTGAATCTACTCATGTTTTTAGTCATGTCCTCGTACACAACCTCGGTTTCGATGCAATAGCACAGCGAGTCCGTGTGAACAGCAGTCTTGCTCGATCTCCATATTGGGGACATATGTATCGGTAGTGAACTTCGTAGAGAAGGAGTTTGGACAACTCTAGTATGACCAATCCCGAGTAGGTGGAAAGATCGCACGTCACCTTGTGTACTTTCGAGTTGATCTGAACCAGGTTTTCGTGCAATATCCGAAACGAATCGGCATTGGGTTGGGTGGAATATTTGAAGGCTCGCTTGCTGTCGGTGCATAGCTTGACTCTCAGTCTTTTTGTTTCTGTTCAATCGTCTTCCCGAACACCGAATTTGGACACAACTTGTGAAATTCCCCTTCAGACACCGTCTTCGATTCCTTTCGTTTTGCCGTATGAAAATCAATATATTGTTTCAACCAGGGCTTCTGATTGAAACTCATCACCTTCCTGACGTGACGAAGGACCAAGCCATGTTCGGGGTAGATTTTTAGGATACGGTAGTGAATTACGTACTGCGTCTTTCTCAGTAGGTTGGTCACTAGGTTCACGACAGGTTTCAATGGTTTTCCTCGCAACAAAGATTTCGAATAGTCTGAAACTAATTCTTCTCTTATTTCAAATTTTTCAGGAGCAAGCGGGTATTCGTTGTGGGACTCGTGAAGTTTGTTGGGCTAGTCCAGATCTACTTCCAGAATGTATCCTACCAACGACGTGTCTGCTATCTTAGTCACGTCGAAAGCTCGAATCTCATCTTTAGGTAAATACCTAAAGACGTTGTAAGGCAGCAGCTGGCTCATGGCCCAGCCGTAAGCTCTATTGAGGTCCCAATCGATGATGTACTTGTTAGATTTTGTTGAATCGTACGTTTCGGGAATGTACGGGTATTGGCCTTAGCGAACCTTCTACTATTGAAGCTAACTCCACCCCGTATTCCCGACTAGATGAAGTTATGTTTGCTAGAGTGAGTAAATAGTTCCAGCTCAGCCTTGGTCATCTTTAAAGCTGCCGCCCAGCTAAACCCTGGGGTGGAGACGTAATAGCACAGATCTATGTCGTTGTCTCGCAAGCAGATCCTGTGAAATTCTTCGAAAATGTCTGCCAAAAGCAGACAGTCGGTCATCTGATACATTTCGTGTTAAGAGGAAAACTTTTTGATTTTCAGTATACTCCAAATCTTTTTGGCGTGATCATATTGTTCGTCAGTTAGGCCTTCTTCTTTGAGTTTGGAATAAAAGTCTTCCTTCGGTGGTAAAGACTCCTCTTCGAACACACTCATGCTGGAAACGTGTTCATATGGGTAGTAACCCTTATGGGTTAACAGATCCACGGCAGTCTCTTCCTCGACGCCGGGAAGGAACCATTTGCCCTTCCAAGTTTCAAGAACAGCTTCACCGTCTCCCCGCTAGAGTTTTCAGCGAAGAGGAGAGAAAATTATAGCTGTCTACGAACTTAAGCCGACTGTACCTTTTCTTTTTTTTCGCTTCATCCCATCCCGTTTCAATGGTGATGGTCATGCTCATGAACCTTTCCGTATTTCTCGCGAGGACTTCTACGTTTTTCAGAAAATTGTGCACCGCTCTTACCAATAGATGCATATCGTAAGCTTTGAGGCAGTGAAATACCACAGGGATCGTGGTGCACTTTCGGGCATTCAGATTACAACTCGAGTGAGAAGTTCCTCTGTACTGGCCGGTAACGTGGTAGTGATCCCGGAATTTGTCGTCTTTTGAACCGAATGGCTTTTTGCAGTAGATGCAGTCTACAGCGTGGTTAATATCAACCTATTGGACCGGAGTGAGACATAGTGGTTGTACTGTTTTTAATGTTTTGTCGTACTCGTGCGCTTCAATCACCAATTGATAGAGGAATTGTTCACCAGCATCCTCTCCCAGGTAATAAGCAGTGCCTTTAAAGTTTCCAGGCCCCATCGCGACGTAGCCCAAGCTGCAAGGTTGATGGAGGTTGATTTTCTTCCCAGAGCTGTTAGAGGAAGGAACGGGTTTCAGAAGGCATTCGAAATCGGCATATATGATTTTGGGGTAAATATTTCTTCTATTGAAAGCTTCAAACTTCAAAATGTTTTCGCCCGGTTTTAGGAATTTGAGTGCTTGAGGTGACGGATTGGTTCTTGTATAGTCCAGTTTGTGTTTGTCTCTCAGCGATGCCTTTCCATAAGCGGCGAAACAATTTCAATAGTAATATTTTCGGTTGCTTCCCGATCCCTGGTATCGGAGAAATTGGTCACAATCCACAATGGTGCAGTAGTGAAAATTTGTCGACTCGTCGGTAATTAAAAGAAGATCTAAGGGTTGGCCTTTAAAATTCGTGCTCACACGAAGGGGATGCAAGCCGTTCTCTTTGGTATAAACAATCACATTGAACGATAAATCTTTGTTGGCCATCTTGAATGTGTCAATGTGATCCAGCCACGTTGGAAAGTCCAGCATCGAACAATCTACCGTTCTCACATATACTTTGTATTCTTTCGGATTCACCATGCCTAATTTGTGTTTATGTGAAGGCAAACCAAGCAGTGCTACATAAAAATACAAACAACGTTTCGAAAATTATCAATTTTCGTCTTCAGGTTAGCAATAAAATTAAAGCATGGCAAAAGCCACTAAGTAAACCTATATTAAAAGGATAAAACTGACATTAAAAACGGATAAAAACCACCAATTTCTCCCCTCAAAAGAGGCCGAAATTGCAGCCGAAAAGCAACGACCCACCTGCTCTGTTTGATGCCACGTCACAAGGCTGGTGTATGCAAATCGGGGTCACGTGTTACTAAGGTGTGAACCTTCGTTCGTTATGTTGGTTTTACAATATGCCTGGCAAAAGAGTCGAGTTTAAGTGATTTAATTACAGGAAAATATTCTTTTAGAAATTTATTGTCTGGCATCAAGTGGTTATGTACAGGAGGTGTATGTGTATGGATGACCAACGTTTCTAAATTAATTCTGGCCCTGGTGTATTTTTCTTGAAATAAGATTTGGACCTTGTCCAAGTCGGGGGTGTGGCCTGTTGCGTATTTGTCTGGTGACTTGCCTGTTGAAAGGCAGTGTTGCACTAAAGAATTCGATTTGACTTTTAATTTGAAGTTTGATTTATGCTTTATGCTTTATGCTTTTAATATAGGTTGACTTAGTGGCTTTTGCCGTGCCTTAATTTTATTGCTAACCTGAAGACGAAAATTGATAATTTTCGAAACGTTGTTTGTATTTTTGTGTAGCACTGCTTGGTTTTCCTTCACATAATCTATTACCGTGCTTTTTACTTCATTGCTAATTTGTGTTTGGCAGCCAGAATTGAATACAAGAAGCACTTCTGGTCTGTGAAATTTTGAACATTGACTACACACTTTCACTTCTTTTTTAATATTGCTGGCAGAGGAATGTAAGAGCCCGGTCTGAGCGGGTCGATTTTTGCTACTCGGATTGTGAGTTCGTAGGAGCGATTTATCACCCAACTACTCCCTCTTTCGGCAAATTCGTCGATAGAACGTTGGATTTTAGCATAAGCTGCGTCCAGTAACTTGGGAATATCTAATGGTTATAGATTGGGGAGTAGCGGGACTGAAATCCAGTTGGTATTTCTTGGCCATTTCAAACAAAACTCACTCCTAAACTAATTTGAGACCTGCAAGTCACCAATTGCCGGAGACATTCATACAGTAGAGCTTCTATACCTCTTCTCATCAACATTAAAAGGTATAACTATTCCTGTGTATCTCTACGAGGTGTTGTATCAATCTCTCTCGGGTAGGATACGTTTGAGCGCAGTAAACAAAGGTAAAGTTTTTTTTTCCATCGCTCCAACTGAATAATTCTGTTTAATAATAGAAATAACATGAACAGTAATAATTTCACGTCCTGGTCTCAGTTTAATAATATAAATAAAAAGAGAAAAAAATTGGTATTTTTGTTGTTATTTTCCTAGAACAACTGGCTTTTCGTCAAGCGAACTATCGAAGCGCTCGTTGTAGCCTTTCCACCTGACGAGGTAACGAGTTTTCACTCCCACTTGTTTAGTCTTCAGAATCTCTTTGACTAAAAAAAGATCCGGCACGTTAGTTTTCTGCAACTCTTGCTCGTAAAAAGTGCCTTCGATTTTACTATCCAGTTGGTCGACCAACCTGTAGCAAGTCGGTCGAGTTTTTCTGACTTCACTCACCTCGAACAGTTCGTTGGTAAAGTTTTGCAAATATCACTTGTCGAATACAGATTTTGCCGTTGTCACTCAAACTAAATCCCCGACTTTGAAACTATTCTTCTTCTTTTTGGAAGAGCACTTTTTCAGCAATATGTTTCTGATCTCCGGTTTATTGCGTTTAGTTACTTCGGATGGTTTCATTTTAATGGTAGAATGAACTCTGTCGTTGTAATCTTTGACAATTTTATCTATAATGTCTATCCATTTGTGGTTACCTCGCAGAGTGAACCGTTTCCACGTGTTCGACATCAATGTGCAATTTAGGCGTTCTACTACGCTCGCCTTGAGTTCTGACTTGGTCGAATAGTGGTTTATTTTGTGGCGTTTCATTAGTGCTGCGAAATCTTTATTATAGTATTCCTTCTCTTCGTCGCTTTGCATGCTTTTAAGTGGATTAGACATCGTGTTTAATATCTCGTTAAAAGCGCCAGTGACATCCGCGGCATTCTTCGATTTCACAGGGACAGCCCAAGCGTATTTCGAGAATACATCGATGGCAGTCAGCAAGTATTTGTACTTTTCGTTTTGTTCCGCGTAAGGTATCATCTCCACCAGGTCCGCTTGAACTATATCACCTATCCCGTAGCTAATAACGCGCTCCTCGGAAAGTTTCGCCTAGCTGGCTTGTGCAGCTCCTCCACTAAAGATTCCATTTGATCTTTTTTTTTTTAATTCCCATTCCCAACTTTACTTTGGTTTTCACAGCTGCGGCTACGGCAGCTGCTGCCAACTTCTCTTTCAGACCAGTTTTGCTAGATTTTGCTACTTTTACTGCATCGGAGGCCAACTTTCTATCAGCTTCGTGCCTTCATTCCAAGTCTGGTTTGGTAGAGTATTCGATGTCGTGCTGTTTGCAGGCCTCATCCAGAGAAATGATATCAGCGTCGCCGCTGTTCAGTCTCTTGTTCAGTTTTGTTCCCCGACCGCAATAGTTGTATCCCGGAATGTGAAGTTCCACCGGCAACTTGTGTATCGCGCTGTTCAACAATCCAGCTCTGCTCTTCTGAAATTGTGCTTTCCTCATGCCGCACACTTTACACTCGCCCTTCAGCAGTTGTCGATAATTCTTAGTCACAACGTGCCTAACATTTGTACTGGCTGTAACTCTTTTGCATTTGAGGCAGTACATCTTTGTTTATTTATAAAATGAGAATGAAAAGGTTATTTAGATACTAGTTTTGTAGAGAATTTATCAAAATACCATTTTTTTCTTAAAGCAGCTGAAAGATGAAAGTGTTAAATTATGACATAGCCGATGTCAATAAGCGACCATCGACTGGTAATTTACTGAATTTTCCAGAGGACGTAAGGTGCATCTTTTGTGGCTATGCCGGTTGTGGAAAGACCAATTTAGTTATAAATTTCATTTGCAATCCTGGTTGGTTGAATTATGACAGCCTGCACGTGTACCTCTAGTCTTTATTTCAACAAATATTTCCATATCAGGAGAGCTTTTGAGGAAATATGTCCAGGCGTAGCTACCTTTTGTTCCAACAACGAAGATATCCCACCACCAGAAGAACTGCCATGTGGCAAAACGGTAATTTTATTGGACGATTTCATGATTGAGAAACAAGACAGAATCAAACGCTATTTTGCCTACGGCAGGCACGCGGACGCTCGATCTTTTATTTATGTCAGACTTACAGCAGGATACCCAAGAGAGTTTTTCGAGATAATTCCAACATTATAATTCTCTTCAGGAAAGACGAAGCAAACCTCAAACACGTCTTCAATAACCACGTTAGTGGTGACATGATTTTCGACGAGTTTCATCGCATGTGTGGTGAGGTTTGGAACTCTGTTCCATACGGATTCCTACTCATCGATAAAACTAAACCCTTGGATCGAAGGTATAGAAGAATGCTTGAATTATAACGTGTCTGCCGAAGGTTTTTGTTGACTTTAACGTTTGTTGGCTTAAACAATATTTTTTAAAGTACTAAACCGTCATGTCTACTAAAACTAAAAATAAGAGAAGCAAACACCAGAAAGAGGTCGATCAGTACAAGGCTCTAAAAGAGCGTCTGAAACAAAACTTTCAAAATATAAAACTGGAAAAGCAGACAGAATCTGAACATTTGCAAAAGATATTCAAACCAGTAGTTGATCCTATAGTAGCCCAGACTAAAATGTAGATGCTACAGGGGAGCGAGGCTTCGGTTCAGCGTCAACGACAAATCAAAGAACTGTTGGCTCTAGAGGCTGGACAGAAGAAACAAGAAAAATATCACGGGAAACGGTTAGAGCACATTCAGAAAGCTCTGGAAGCGACAAAGGCCGCGTCGATACTGAAGACGGGAATATAGACAGTGACGACGGTGAGATACATTTTAACGCGGGTGCCAGGAGACGACTCTCCAGTTCCATGGGCGCATTACCTGACGCGCCTTCCGACATGTCACTTGCCCTCACGCCAGGAGCTCGTAAGAGACAAATGGAAGAGGCCTCTTTACTCGGCAATTCCGCAGTCAGACTCTGTCCGCGAGCTACCAAGTATCTAAGCATGTTTGCCACTCGAGAGACTCTGACCGACCCCACTTTTGGCATTCGATAAGACCCGGAGGCTAAACATTACATGATTGGTGCAATGGAGGTACAATTTCAAGACGACGACTTGATCGTGGGAAGGAAAAAGTACGAAGGGACGGACAATTTGTGGCAATTGGTTATGTTGAAAAATCCTACTAAACCACCGGACGGACATGCTTGCCTCCTAAAATACCACGATATTTTGAAGAGGAGTAAAGCCATATTTCAGAACAACGACAACAGTACGAGAAGACTTAAAGTCGGTTTCAACCTGTTTGGGGCAGACCTGCCGAGGTTGTAGGGAAAGGATACCGGTTCTATAGAGATCTGAATGACTTGTGCAAAAGACTGAAGCTCCTCAGAGCCTCTACAGAGGCTGGAAATAATTCTCTGGACGAAGAATTCGTGCACATTTTCACAGAAATGCGGAGCAAAGCATTGCTATCCGACAGCGAATATCGCAAACTGATCGGTGAATTCGGTAGATGTTAACTAATGTATTAAACTAAAAATATGTCGATCATACTTTCCTATGAAAAAACTTACTTTGTGACCAGTTTTCCGTCCCCGTTGATATTGGAAGGAGCTCACGAATTGGCTCTAGTCAATCTGGAAACTTACAACTCCATTCCTAACGTTATAGAGGATGTGACAGATTTTTTCACCTTCAGCACGGATGGCGGTAATACTTGGATTAAAATCGTGGTACCAGAAGGTTGTTATGAATTAGACGAAATTATAAACATCATTTACAGAAAGTTCAAAAAGAGCAAGCATTGGGTCGAGACTAATAACGTTTCCCACGTTCTATTAAATGGCAATGTAAACACTCTAAAGTGCGAACTAACTATTACTGACAGGAGATATAAGGTTGATTTTTCTGAACTATCCAGTATCGGAAAGATTTGTTGTTTCGAAGCTAAGACTTACGAATTTGGGGAATACATCGGACCAAACACTGTCAACATAATAAATGTAAATAACATACTGGTACATTGCGAATTGGTTTCGGATTCTTACGTGAACGGATCATCGCAACCGACCTTTTATTCGTTTTTTCCTACTGTCCCTCCCACCTACAAGATTGTTCAGTCCCCGCACAATTTGGTGTACCTGCCTGTTATGAAAAATATTATTCACTCTATGCGTGTGTGGCTGACAGATCAAGTTGATAGAGGCCTTAACCGTCGAGGGGAAACTTTGACTATGAGGTTACATTTGCAAAAGAAGAAAAACTAAAAACAATTACTTAAATTTAAGCTGCTCAAATTTATTAAACTGAGAGTATCTGCCAATGGCCCACCGTCCTACGATCCGCCATAGTCCACATTACCTGTAAAGGGAAACGAAACCTACCGATCGAGAAGGCATCAATTCCTCAGTCCCGCTAACTTCGAATTCGTGGAGAGACTAATCCTCTCTCAGAATGGAAACAAACGAAAATTACCTAAACGTGACTGAGCCTTTTGTCGTTGATGAATCAGTAGTCAAATATAATTTTCACGAATATTCTCCGATAGTCGGGACGAACTTGAACCAGGTTAATTCGGATATAAGAATCACGGTGCAAAATCAGGACCTTTTCACTCATCCTCACCAGAGTTACCTCCACGTTAAGGGTTCTCTCCTTAAGAGCACAGACGGCAGTTCTTATGCTGCCACAGAAAGATAACTGTGGTCAATAATTTCGTGGCTTTCCTTTTCTCTCACTTACAGTATCAAAACAGTAGATCAACTTAACTTTCCTGGGATCACAAGCACGATGAAAGGAATTGTTAGTTATGGACCTGAAGACCAAGCCGAACTCGCCAACAGGGGTTGGTTTCTCGACAGCAACAACGCAAGGTCAGCAGATCCTGACAGTAATGCCATCTTCAAGCACAAGCGAGACCTTCTCTTCAGTCATTCTCCCAGAGGCAGTTTTACATTCGCTGTACCCTTGTCTCACCTCCTGTTTCATGGAAGATTATACCAAGATTTTATACAGCATTCGTCAAACACTCATTTTGATGCGATCTGCGGATAACAACTCCATATTTAGAGACACGGGGGTCAATGCCGGCAAGGTAGTTCTAGAGCATGTGAGCTGGTTTCTTCCTCACGTAACCCCTTCTGACGTACAGAAAAATAATTTGTACAAGCTGATCGATTCTAGCGCGACCGTGCCGTTGGCCTTTAGACATTGGCATTTCGATCAATTGGATCTGCCTACATACACAACGGCCGCTTGGCGTCTTATTATACGAGTGCTACCGAACGACCTCGTTAGATCATCGTGGGTTTTCAAACAGACAGTGAGAACGACTAAAAAAAATACCCTGCCGTCTTTGACCACTGTAGTTTCATGGACGTTCACGTGAATTTAAATTTGGAACGTTATCCTTTTTTAAATCAAAATTCAAATTTTAACCAAGGCAACATTTCTCACGTCTATCAGATGATTATTGACTTCAGCGCCAGTACTACAGCAGAGGATTGCTGTTGGCTGGGTCCGCGTTCGAATTATCCACATTTAGCAAGAATTTTCCTTTATTGTGATCGATGTAAGCAAACAAAACAAGCGGCTGAAGTCGATGGTAATTGACGTACAGATAAGAATGAGATTTGGAGCTCAGGTACCGGTAAATACGAAAGCATGGGCGCCAATCATAAGCGATTGCATAATGCACTTAAAATTAGACCGAAATAATGTTGAAGTTGCTGTGTGACTTATTATTTTTTTTTCTTAAACTCGAGTCATGTATACAGCCACCGGAGTGGCTTTGAGTGCCAACCAAAAGAAACGCATGTTACAGCAGATCAAGAAAGGAAAAACGGTACAACTTCGGCTTAAAAACTCTCAGTTGAACAGAGGCACCTCGAAATTACCAGTCACTCAAGCTCAACTCGGCCGAATTCATAAGGCGTGCAAGACGGGGAAAAGTTTACATCTGAAACTTTCTCGTACACAACTGAAGAAGGGAGGAATTCTACCTGCGTTACTTTTGCCGGCATTGGCAGCTCTGGGCTCATCCGCCACAGGTGTCGCATCGATCGCCAGAAGCGTCAATAATGCAAAGATAATTCTAGACAGTTACAAGAGCTTAAGAGACACAACGCAGCGATGGAAGCTCTGGCACTCAGAAAAGGAATGGGAATTAAAAAACCACTGTCAAAAAAAAGACGAAAAACTACCAACAGCAAAGCTCGTGGAAAAGGATTTTTTCTGAAGCCGGCATATCTTTTAACAGACCTATGACAAATGTGGATTTGAACAGATACGCCAAGAAACTCGGGATTACCAATTTCAGAGGTACATTTACTAAAGAATTGCTTCCACAACGACATTGGGCGAACGTAGAGTGTGGAATAGTTAATTTGCAAGACTCAAGCGGAGGAGAAGGTACACATTGGGTTGCGTATTACAGTAAAGGTCCATCTTGTTCGTATTTCTTCGATTCGTTCGGTTTGCGTGCACCCTTAGAAGTCCAGAGATATCTCGGCAAACCTATAATGAATAACGTGAAAGTTCAAGAAGCACACGAGGTGCTGTGTGGTCAATATTGTTTATTCGTTCTACGAGGATTGTCGAGAGGAGATAATTTTTTCAAGTTATTCACATGCTGAAAAAGATTAAAGACGGGAAAGCCAAAGGCTCACAAGAAATAACTAAATACAGATGCAAACCTATTTACGTTGCCTTTTGGACTTATATGTCAGACTGCCTGAGCGGGGAATCAAACTCAGGACCTTTGAAACCAAAGGCCAACCCAAGGTCAAAGGCCGTGTCAGTTTGGCTCAGCGGTATGACCTTGGCCTTTGGTTTCAAAGGTCCTGGGTTCGATTCCCCGCTCAGGCAGTCTGACATATAAGTCCAAAAGGCAACGTAAATAGGTTTGCATCTGTATTTAGTTATTTAGTGCTGAAAAGAAGTCGTGAAAGTCGATAAATTGGGAAATGTCAAGCGTCCCAAGTTTCCATCTCCTCTTCCGTCTCCCTCCATCGTTGTGGTGGATAATTTCTTGAGTCGAGCGGGACCCAATCTGCCATTCGACGCAAAAAATACAAAAATTGAAAATGTAGGACCTCTGGCAAACGACACTGATGCCTTAACTCTTGGATACCTGTAAATGGACCTAGGACTGAGTTTAGTTTGGGACGGGAAGCTGAGCAATAATGGAAAAAACTTATGAATTTAACTAAACCCACAAACGACAGCGATGCCTCCACAAAAAGATACGTGGATCGTCTAGTTGATAAGAAGCTCAGAAATCAACCCTACAGACGCATCTACTCGTTTCGAAGCAATCTAGAAACTAGGGATAACGTGAAATAGCTGGCCGACAATGGTTTGCAATACTACGTACTAAGTCAACCAGGTCGAATAGTCAAAACCATGAAAGCACCTGTTTCCATACTCAAACAGATGGGGGAAACAGCCAGCGTAGCAAGCTACGAGGCAACGCCTTTAAAAATTCAAACGGGGCAGATATTGACCGCAGCAAACAAAAATGTGGCACCGGCCGGTATCACCTGCTAGAAATTCATTGTGAAGTGGACGACTGAAGGAAAAGAAAATGCACCCAACATTACTTTTATTTAATTTAATTTATAAAGACACAATGGCCAAACCCGCAGTTTATGCTTTGAGCCGCAGGGCAAATTTGATCGTTAATTCCGACTCCGATGAAGAAATTATAACTTTGAAACGTGGTTCTGCTCAAACCACTCTGAACTTGAAAGAGTTCGCCAATATCTACAATCAGAGTGAACAGGTAAATGTAGCAATGCACCTCCAGTAGAAATCAAGCATGCCAGATGACAACAACGAAGATGCTCTCCTTGCCACCATGCACCACTTCTAAACTCTCATGGAGCTATTTATCAGCGACGCCACTAAAGCTATTCTGATGCAGCAATTTAACGCTCTTTTAGAAACCGCTCTGGATTCGAAATTGCCTTCCAAGTCGGAGGTGCCAAAGAAATACGTATCAAACACAACAGGCATAAGACTCTGTTAATGTTGTACTTTTATAACGAAAGGAAAGTTCCCCAGACCTTAGTTCAACTAGACTATATTGAATGGACGGAATTGTTGAAAAGTCTTACTGAGATTCATCAAAACATCAACCAAAAACAAGACGACGAAAGCGACGTAGAAAACAGAAACAGAAAAGACACTAAACTGTCTGTGTGTAGGAGGCTTATTTACTTTTGATTCAGCACTTGGTAAAAAGTGTCATTCTGAATACCTGAGTTGGATGCATATTCAGCCTTTCATTTTATTAATTTTTCGTTTGATTTGATTCCAATAGATGGCACTCTATGTTCTAGAAACTGTTGCCCACAGCTTTTAGTTCGTTTTGTATGTTTCGTCAATAGATGGAGCCAGTGGTATTTTCAGTGATATATGCATATTCAGCCTTTCGTTTTATTAATTTTTTGTTTGATTTGATTTGTGCTCAATAGATGGCGCTCTATGTTCATTGATAGAAATTGTTGCTCACAGCATTCAGTTTGTTTTTGTATGTTATCGAAGTCAATAAATAGAGCCAGTGGTATTTTCAGTTATATAAACCAGAAACATCTTGCTTGCTTTTTAGAATGTATTATTTTTTTTTGTCTTCTATGCAGTTTCGTATTTTCTTGAGATATGGCAAATATAAAAAACCATGTTTTACAGGACGCTCGCATCTCAAAAAATCGTGTGCGTTAATTTTTTTTTATTCCCTTATAAAACAAACAGGGTGCACGAGATCTACAAACCATAAACAGAAATATCTATCTATTGTGTAAAGTTCAAGTTTCTTACAAGAGCCATTAAGAAAAAAAAAGAAAATGTAGGCCTAGATAAAATTTAATGTCAATCTAGCACAAAAATTGTTTTTCTCACCTGTGGAAGCTAGATTTTGGTATAAAAAATAAAAATAAAAGCCGCCCGCCCGCATATTGTTTTTGGGTGATAAACTCCCATAAAACAAGGAACTTTTTGTTTGCCCTATAATAGCTACATTCGTTTCATGAGGCCTCAAGGTGCTCTGAAGATTTTTGGTTTCTGGTGCAATTTTCGGCCTAAAATATCAGCGAGCTCGTAACAGCTTTGCCTTACTGATTTTCTCTAGAAGGTGATATAGTTTGATTTTACTGGTTAAATTATTAGATTTCTGGCTACTTTTGGTGCCACTGGCAAAAGTTGTGTTGCTTGGCTAGAGGTTTTTGAACTAAGGAGGAACCG